>JAODXP020002110.1:0-27421 GCA_027497455.2 Sardinella longiceps | reverse complement strand
TGAAGGACATCCGTTTATCCCAGGCCCCTAGCAATGGTGCATCTCCACTCCACACCCAACACCTTGACAGAGATTATGGAGATACACAGATACACCACTTCCTAGAACCATGAGTTTGCCTGATCATGAGGTCCAGCCATTTTCTTTTTGAACTGATAGCACCTGGTTCACATGCTGCTTGCACAATGGGGGATCACTAATCCCCCTTTATGCAGTGGTTTCTGTAGGCTATGCAGTGGATAAGGTCGTTCTGTAACATTGAGGCCTATGGCAGAATTTTTTTTCTGAGTAATAGATATACATTTTGGACATGGTATCAGGATCTCCAAAATACTGACTATGATTCTCCACTCCGGAGAAAATCAACTTTTACCCAGATGTGCACCAAGGCTGAACTTTTTTCTTTTCTTTTAGATCAAGACAAAATCATACAATACATATATCAACGTCCATGGTGTAAAAAACACAAAAAATTCGAGATTGAGAGCAGGGCTTGGCAGTGTTAGATGATGTAGCAAGCTGCCCATAATCAAGCATGCTGCCTTGACTTTGACAAACAGTGATATTCACTGATACATTTACTGTACCTCTTTGCCTTGATCCCCTTCCACAGTCCATGTTATAACTCCTTGGTTTCGATTAGAGGACGTTGTTGTAAAAGAGCATGGCAGAGTGATGTTGTCCCCTCGGGCAAACTCGTATGTAGCCTGGGGAATGGTGACCTGTATAGCCCTGGCAACAGAGAGTCCTGCAAGACAAGCATATAGAGTGCAAACGTTACATGTGATATGCACTGCAAAAAAGAATTTGTAATGGTTACTTGAAAAATGTATGGAAACTCGTTGCCTCAAGTAGCCATTACAAATTCTTTTTTTTTTTACAGTGTGGCTCCAGTTATGAACTTCATTTAAATTTCCCCTGACCCTTGGAGAGCTACTCAGAAGCAGGTGGCAAGCTACCTGTTTGAGACTCCTGGCCTAGTGAGTGGAATGAAGGAATTTGGAACAAAATACACTGAATACAAACACCAATGGCAAACAAACACCATACAGTATATTGAGTGAAATGCACTAACAGCAGTCAAAACTGCAGGCGAGATTAATGGTGGTGTTGACTCAATGTAAAATGCTCGTTTGCTATTGCATTCACATTTGGTCTATGTTGTTCCAAATTCTTTCGTTCCACCAGTGATCTAGTGCAGTCAGCAGGCTCATGCAACAGGGCTGTGCCTGAATGATGCTGAACCATTGCTTTAAAGGAATATACCGGAGTAAGTTTAAGCATAGTCCTGCTGCACGAGCATTCTAACAGCAATATATTTCGCATGAAATGAAAGAATTTCGAACAGCACAGACCTAACGCGAACGCGAAACACTTTACATTGAGTCAATGTAACCTCAGATCTTACTTTCGGTTTCCAACGGTCAGGTCCCATTGATTCAGTGTAAAGTGCCTGTTTGCTTCTGCGTTCGCGTTCGGTCTGTGCTGTACCAAATTATTTTGTTCTACTCGCTAACAAGCGCATTTAGCAAGCTCTTTCAACAGGGCTATGCTTGAATTCACTCCGGTACTTTCCTTTAATAGTAACTGGTGTGATTCAATCTCTTCTGTTGTAAAGGGCAGTCAGGATCAAGAGAGAGCACAGCATGCAAGAACTTGACCATATCTAAACTCTAAACCAAACACCAGTGATGCCGACATCATGTAGGTGGAATCTGTATTGAAGGGATCTGGATTTGTCAATTCTATGTTTTGCTATCCCTTTCATGCGCAAATTTAAAA
This sequence comes from Sardinella longiceps, assembly GCA_027497455.2. NCBI lineage: Eukaryota > Metazoa > Chordata > Actinopteri > Clupeiformes > Clupeidae > Sardinella > Sardinella longiceps. Next base: position 25,639 of record JAODXP020002110.1, on the reverse strand, counting down.
AAAAAAAAAAAAAAACTAAGGTTGATTTATTCTACTCTACACTACAGTGTACAGTTGCACCTGTTACATTTCCTTTCATAAAAACAAGAAAGTAATAAAAATAATATGTTGTTGAAACTTCAGGGAATTATTCATTGTAACTAGGCTAATCAGACGATATTCTGTAAGGAATATGAGTATTTCAGAGATATCCTACATGTAAACAAGGCCTATGTACTGTGGTATTATAATCTGCCATTTAGAATTTGTGAGGTAAAGTCTCATAGTAAGACATATAAACAAACACCGTGGCCATACTATAAAAAAGTAAAGGCTTAGGACAACCCCCTAAGAGTTTGGAGATATTGTGAATCAATAGTGTTTGAATATCTGTCCACTGTATTGGACACCATGCGTAAAAAAACAGTCCTCAATTCCTCATTGTAAAACATGAGATTTACAAAATCTAAATCACTTTTATCCACGTAAAACTGTTTTGACAAACTGAGCCCAGTCAATCACAAAATCACAAGACTTTACTAATAGTAGTTCAGGAAAATGTGAAGCAATGGGTGGTTTGGGTGGGTTTCCTGTCTCAATTGGCATACATTACACCCCAGAATTTTATGACAAAACAAAGTATTTGAACTTTTGACTACTCAGTGAGGGGAAGATGGTGACATTTTTGTTGCTTAGTCACAAACATGTGATTCATGGTAGGCTAATGATCCTCACATGTCAAAACTGTTATGTACTGTACATGCCCAATATGGACTTACAGTCATAGTGTGGGCATGATGTGTGTGAGAGCGAGGTTAACTTGCTTAATGCAGAAACCCATAGTCTGTCAGCTCACCTTCCCTACAGATAATAATCAGTTATGGCTGTGTGCTAACTTTGCACGGTCAAAGCAAAGGCGTTATTTAGGTTTAATTTAGCCTACCCAGTAAACAAACAAACACAAAGTAAAAAAAAAACAAAAAAAACTGTGGCCTTTCAGATTGTGTCGGTGGGTAGACCAACCTATCAGACTCACCTGCCAAAGCTATGTATAAACACAAATCAGGCTACCAGTTAGCAAAATCCTGGGCAGCCCGATCGCCTTAGCCTGTCGCTTAATGGCTACAAGGGCGTGGCCCCTCTGGTGAGGAACTGTTTTGTGCATTCATAGTCAATGACAGGGGTGTCAGAGAGTATCAATGAACTCAACCTGGGGGGTTTCGGTCCCGAGCAAGTTATACTCAATCTAATAGTCATTCCTAATGCCATATCAAATAATTTCACATATACACACATTAAGTGAATTTAGTAGATAGGTGTTGCACTAAATGTCAAATTGGTATAAAGACAAGGAAATATATGGTGCTCTCATTATTTCATTATGCAGAGTCTTAACCAGAATCTCTTTGAGGTTAGTGGTCATAGCATAATGTACTTTAAGATTATATTTTTTAAAGGGTTACAGGTAGGCCAATAGGTTATATTTTTTCCTGTCTGAGCAAGGTGTTGCACAGTGAAAATCGATCAATTAACCCTAGAGAGATTGTGTGGCTAAATCATTGTATCATCTTTCAATTTATGTTTATCATTAATATCATTCATTTATCAACAGTATTTTAAAACCATGACATATACTGTACATTAAAATTCCATCTACAGTTTCATTGTCTCATCAAGTCAGAGCTTTCAATTAGGAATGCATACAAAGCGAGAGGAAATTGAACAACTTTAAGAGAATAATTTTAGACTTACCCACTAAGAAAACAGCAAATCTATGCAGTATTCTTCCTACCATTTTCATCTGTTTTTCAGGTTAAACATCAGGGTTTGGTTTCTTGTACAAAAAAACAAGAGTTCCTGCGCTCTCTCTGTAGTAGGGAGTGACTCTCAGTCTACAGCACTTCTTTTTTTTTTTTTTTCTACACAAGCCTCATAGATCCGCCTTTTAGTCAAGTCAGGTCTTGCCCTGCAAGATTCCCCTTGTGTCAAAATGGCGCGTTCAGACACTGTGAAGAAATTCTACTAATTTGCTCAATGAGACTGGTGTCAAAATGTCAAACAAACCAAAAAAAAAGTTTCTTTTTAAAAAGACATTTGGATGCCAACATTACTGTTACTTAACCTTTTATAGAGTACAATTGCTCCTCATAATAAACCTGGTTTATCTTGGTGAAGTCATTTAATGCCAGCGGGAAAAAAGACCAAACAAAAATGTCAGGTGGAAACAGAGAAGGGACCAGCCAGGCCCAGTATGGTACTGCATACAAGTGAAACTGGTTAAACAGGTTTAATAGTATCTTTATTTGCTGCTGCCACAACAGCAAGGGGCGGTGCTGACATTTTTACCCAAGCTTACAGAAGATTCAACCAACTGTTGACTGATTTTTTATTTTTTTTTTTCCAAAAGATAGTTTGAATTGAATGTGTAGGAAAGCAAAATGCTATGCTATATCCAGAGTAATTACTTCAGAAGTAGGTGAATGGATGTTTAAGACAGAATGCCTACTCCTATTAAGATGGAAATGTCAGTTGGTAGGGAAATGGGTGGGGATTCACACGAAACAAAGCAGACATATCTGGTTTTGTATGTAGATGTAGGACTTGAAGCTGATTGGGAGATACCCAAAGCCCTTAAGCAGGAACAGGAGCATGGCAACAAGCACTTCCAAACACTGGTTCTCTTCTCTCTGTAATGCAGCAACTCTCTCACACGAAACATGTAGGACCAGCTAATGTGGAAAGAAAAGCGTTGGGAGTTTGGGGGTATACTACACCTTCATCCTGGTCTATTTGAAAGTCTAAGAAGACTATGAACAGATCACCAATCACCCATTCCTGTGCCAGAAATTACTTCATTTTAAGGGTGATGTTGGTGTATCGTGTGTGGTGTAGCGCCACCTACTGCAAGACATTTGAAAGGCAAAAATTGTCCACTTCATTCACCAGTAGTCATAAGGTGTGAACTGCATGATATTTTGCAGATAGCTTCACTTCTCTTTTTCAACCTCTGGATGCAAGATAGATTTAGAAACAACTCTGACCATAGGGCATGTCAATTTATTGGGAGCAGCATGTAATATTCAGATGTTTGTAATGTATATGCCGTGTCATGGACTTCTGTTTCTTTTCTTTGTTTTTTTAAAGCAATGTTCCTCTTTGCACCATAATGGGTGACTTCCACATACAAATAACCACAGACATGATTGGCACAGACATGATTAGCATTGCAGGTCAAGACCAAGAATAATCCTAACAGCATTTACATGGACTTATCTCAGCAAAAAAAAAGGGAAAAAAAAGGATAAAAAATAAACTTCACTGTTTTGAATCTGTTAATCAGAACAAGAGAGAGATGGTCTTGATTAATTTCTTCTTTAAACGTGTGGTTAAAGTATGCTCATGGTGACAATGCCTGTTTTGTTTTGTTTTGTTTTTATTAAAATATCCTGAATAACTTTTTTTTCACCCCCCAAGTCAGGTCAAGTGGTTTTATTGTCATTTAACCATATATGCTGTAGTAACACGAAACAATGTTTCACCATGTGTAAGATTAATATGTCATATAATCATTGCAAAAAGCAAAGCTACACTGTTAAGCATCAATGCTGAGACAGATGGCGGGTGTGAAACTGTCAGATAAACTTTTGCATACATCTGCAAACACAGACAGCTGGTGTGAAACACAGAGCGTTGAACATTTGTTTCATTGCCAATTAAACCACCATCATCTTTCGATTAAAACCTTGGTCTTCATCTCACTCCCTAAACCAACTCGCGAATCAAACCATAATCTTTTTTTCTAACAAATGGATGAAGTGGTGTTAAATTTGAAACTACATAAAAAGATATTTACTGCACACAAGAGGTAAACCAGTAACTACTTAAAGGAATCTTCCACCTTTTTATTAAATTGGGTTATTCACACTTCACAGTCTTACCTGGAGTTACATGGGTAAAAGCAATTTGGTCGCCTTGCCTGTGCTTTCCTAGTCTGGCAACCTGAATTTTAGCTTTAGCTTAGCATAGGTGCTGGAGTGTAATGTTGCCAAAGACCTGCAATCTGGCAACTTTACATTCCAGTGCTTATGCTAAGCTAAAGCCAAGAACAAGGTAAAATTAGGATTGGCAGACTAGGAGAATGCATGCACTGAGACAAAAATGCTTTTAGAGGGTTCCTACAGATAGATAAAACCATTCTTAACTCTGAAAATGTACAGACCAGTTCTGTAAAAGCCAGCATTAAGTTGTCTTGTTCTCTCTATGTATTTATATAATTTTGATAAACTGTATAATCAGTCAAACTTCAGTCAGTCAGGCAATTGGCTTGTCTTGGCTTGATTTGTAGTTTTACCTGTTAACATCATTGAAATTGTTGTTTGATAGAAAGTACTTATAAGTTATTATAAAAAAAAATAACTGTATGTCATTTCTTTGCACGGTTGGTGAGAAAGGACCAATAGCCTTAATATATAGGAGTACCGGTAGGCTATATATATATATATATATATATGGGCAATTCCACGAAAAAGTAAACCTCACCTTAAAACTTTAAGTCTCACCTACATGGACATACAAATTCTTTCAGAAAACTTCCAATACAAAAAGTATTGTCGTGATGTAAATATTCAACTGAGCAAGTTTCGAAAGGATATCTGTTTGTTAAAATTTTTACCCTATTCAGCTATAATGTAAGTCTATGGAGGGGCTTATAATGGGCATAAGTGGGTGATAACACACACAAAGCTGCAATGCTATCAGTTATTTTTTATTGTTATATTACTATTTCTGTCGTTACAGGTTAAAATCCACATATTTACAATTGTTTTGTATCATTTTGGAAGGTTTTTCCAGACGTCACGTCCATAACGTCACATCCATAACGCACATGTCTCCCAATAAAAACCAACTTTTTTCACATTTACATTTGAAATTAAGTCTTTCTCTGTCTTTACTGAGGTGTCCTGTTTGGTATGAATGTAGTAATATTTACATTTCTCTAGAAATTCCACACACTTCACAGCAAAAACTACGGTCTCTAAAAAGTTTGTCCGTTTTTCGTCACGTCCATAACACAAATTGAACGGCTCATATTCTTATAATGTAAATCATGATAGTAATTTTTTGTGTTTGCCTGTATTCAGCCATGGAGTTTGCATAAGAATATGAACAAAAATTGTGAAATACTGCTAGGTTTGCGGAGGTTATGTGGCATTTTGTTCATCAATAATGCACGAAAATGTCACGTCCATAACGCTGGAATTGCCCATATATATATATATATGGGCAATTCCACGAAAAAGTAAACCTCACCTTAAAACTTTAAGTCTCACCTACATGGACATACAAATTCTTTCAGAAAACTTCCAATACAAAAAAGTATTGTCTCGATGTAAATATTCAACTGAGCAAGTTTCGAAAGGATATCTGTTTGTTAAAATTTTTACCCTATTCAGCTATAATGTAAGTCTATGGAGGGGCTTATAATGGGCATAAGTGGGTGATAACTATACACAAAGCTGCATATGCTATCAGTTATTTTTCATTGTATATATTACTATATCTCTTGTTACAGGTTAAAATCCACCGTTCACAATTGTTTTGTATCGTTTTGGAGGGTTTTTCCAGACGTCACGTCCATAACGTCACATCCATAACGCCATGTCTCCCAATGAAAACCAACTATTTTTTACATTTACATTTGAAATTAAGTCTTTACTCTGTCTTTACTGAGGTGTCCTGTTTGGTATGAATGTAGTAATATTTACATTTCTCTAGACATTTCACACACTTCACAGCAAAAACTATGCTCTCTCAAAAGTTTGTCCGTTTTTCGTCACGTCCATAACGCAAATTGAAAGGCTCATATTCTTATGATGCAAATCATGATATTAATTTTTTCTGTTTGCCTGTATTCAGCCATGGAGTTTCGATGTCTATCTGCAGACTGGAGGCTGATGTTTACTGCTTACAAATGCTAAAATAAGGCCGTGAAAGTGCACCAGGTTGACATACCATCTTAACCACTTCCTCTTTGCTTCTTCTGTGGTCAAGAGCAGATTAACTCTGAAAACCATTAACTGGAAGAAAGTGACTCCTACCCACTCTGGACAACCTACAGTTCACACTTTATCAGAAGAGCATGACATCTTAAAGGAATATTCTACCTTTTAATGAAAATTGATTATTCACCCCCTTACCTGGAGTTACATATGTGAGTAAAATTATTCTGGTCTCAGTGCATGCATCTTCCTGACAACACCAATTTTACCTTTGTCTTAGCTTTAGCATAGGTGCTGGAATGTAAAGTAACCAGATAGCAACTCTTTGGCAACATTATATACCAGCGCCTATGCTAAGCTAAAGCTAAAACTGGGGTTGCCAAACTAAGAAAACGCATGCACTGAGACCAAAATGCTTTTACACACATGTTTAACTCCAGGTAAGACTGCGAATAACTGAATTTTATAAAAAGGTGGAATATTCCTTTAAAGGACATATCACACCTATCCCCATAATATTATCCCCAAGTATTTCCTAGTATGTGACAAATACAATCCTTGATCCTTGATAATAAGCCTATAATATCACTCAATGGAGAGAAAGCTGTCACAATCTTAGGTGGCCTGACAGCAAGGGTGAGGTTGCAGGTGGCTGATCCAATCTTGTTGGTGGCAGTGCAAATGTAGAAACCAGAAGTCCATATGGTGATGTTATAAAGTGACAAAACTCCATTTTCTGGAAACATTGGATGTTTTTTGTTAATGTAGTTACAGTACCTACATTGTCAAACATGTAATTACTTGCAAAAAACAGAAATAAAACAAACAAAAAAATGCTTTATTTGGAGATGTCTAGGCCTACATAAAGGGCAATTCAGACTGAAGATCCGCAATGAGATGAGACGGTTTTGGAGAGGAGTTGCAGCGGTGTGAATCAATTGTCGCAGTCGCAGGTTGTTGCAAGCAGTTGCAAGCCATCACAAAAGATTTAACATGTCAAATCACAGTCTCAGAGTTTTAGAGTGTTGCAGCCTGTCGCGTTGTGGATTTTTGGTCTGTAGCCACCTTAAGAGTGACAAAAGTCTGTCATAAACATGACGTGTCATGAACATTAATGGCATGAAAATATTAAAAGGATTCCCGAATGGTAAGACTTGTTGACATGGGTCTCAGAATGATTAAAAAACACTCAAAATGCTTCCTTTTCAAAGTTTTAGAATTATATAATTATTGTTAGCACCGCTGGTAAAGACGAAAAAATAATCTGATTCAGTTCAGTCTGATGGGTGTTTGGAAGCTCCCATAAGTGTAATGTAACTTTATAAAGCAACGTGACACATGATTGACAACAAAATGACCATCTGTCATATCATGTTCATAGCAGGCTTGTGCCCCGCTTTTGTACCGTAGACACCCTCAAATAAAGTTAACATAGAGGAATACCTTGACCATAAACACAGAAAAGCAAGCCGTAAAGAGAATTAATTGCATGGATAAAACCGAGCCAATAAACCAATCAAACTACACATCTAGCATGTGTTGAGTGGTCTTAAACATTCCACAACCAATCAGTGGTGTACAGTAATTCCCACAACACTACCTGCTAGCAAAGTTAAAAGAATATTCCACCTTTTTTTTATGAAATTGGGTTATTCATGGAATTTGGAATTTAATGTTGCCAAAGAGTTGCTATCCGGCTACTTTACATTCCAGTGCCTAACTAAAGCTTAAAAAAGGTAAAATCGGGGTTGCCAGACAGAAAAATGCATGCACTGAGAACAAAATGCTTTTACCTACATATGAAACTCCAGGTATGGGGGTAAATAATCAATTTTCATAAAAAGGTGGAATATTCCTTTAACAACTTTGGTGGTGGCAATGCAATTTTGTATTGCCAATATCATATATTTTAAAGTGAAAATTAGAGTAAAAACTTACCGTCAGTAGCTTTTGGGGGGTTTGGCCGTGGCACGTTGTTGACATTATGGCTTTGCCACTTGTACGTAGGTGTGAGTGACGCCTCCTCAGATGCACAAGTGAGTTTATGTCCTGGCCATACTCAGCCTGTCCTTCGATCTTACAAATGGGTGGGGATGGAGCCGCTAAGGATGAAGGGGGGAAAAGTCAATTTACAGCCAAGTCACCATTTTCTGTTAGAAAATGCAGTACATTTAGTGGATTGGCTGGTTGATTTCATTATGTATTAACATTCATTAACAATTACTTTATAGCCTAATGTGTATTTTGAGCCCGTTTGCATATTGGTAGTTATGATTGGTAGAATGAGTAAGAATTTAAATGATTGGCTAACCTACTGTGCAGCTAAAGACTGCTATAATATCCCAATCTGTGACATGCATAATTGAGAAAATTCTAAATGGATGGTTAAGCAAACATTTTCTAAAAGTGGTAAATTAGCTATTTTAACAATTGAGGCTTTGTATCAAACTTAAAGTGTGTGTAGAGGGAGTATAAACCCAAGAAACACATTCAAAAGCCATAAAAAGTGTTTATATAATATAATATAATATAATATAATAATATATATATACATATAATAGTGGTGAGGGTGTGTTGGTTAAGGACAAATCAGATACCATTCACACACTTTACTTGAATATCAGCATTTAAATGGCTTTTATAGTGTTTCGGAAACTCTTCAAATGTTCTCATTCTTTCACCTAGCAGTCTGCCACTGCGAACTACAGGTTTATTGACAATGAACTAACACCTTTTACATTTTTGGAAGGATCTAATGAACATGAATTGTCTTACCAAGCACTGTCAGTCTGGTAGTGGCTGCTAGTCTCCCCTCATCATCACCCGGGATTTGGATCTTGCACTCAAACCTTTTTGTTTTCTTTAAGCGTTATGCTGTCCAGCTTTAAATTGGCTTTTCCTGTGGCAAGGTCATAGTCCAGGCCAACTCTGCCCTTGTACACACTCTTGATGTCAAGGATTTTTGGACCCCCATAGAATGTCAGTACGGTAAGCTGTGGGGTACAAACAAGATAAAAATGATCAGACACTGACAACAAGCTACCACAAAGACCAAAGTCAGTGATGCTAAGCTATTTGTAAAAATGCAGCACTCTTGCAGCACTAATGTTGAATTCAGAGAACATCTCCCCAGTTTCTTGCAAATTTCTGATTCTGGGACTGAAACACTTAGTAAAAATGCACAATTTAGTGTCTTTATTCTGGCTTTGTATAAAAGCATCTGCAGCAAGGGCTATCTGGTGACTCCCCATTTGCTTGTTAGCTCATAACTCAAAATTGGTTAGGCCAATCACATCGCGTATAAATTAGTCTGTGTATTGATTGGTGGAAGTGCTATCCAGCTGTGCACTGTGCTGAACTTTTTTTTCAAAATCATACAATCAGTGATATTCATTGATACATTTACTGTACCTCTTTGCCTTGATCCCCTTCCACAGTCCATGTTACAACTCCTTGGTCTCGATTAGAGGACGTTGTTGTAAAAGAACATGGCAGAGTGATGTTGTCCCCTCGGGCAAACTCGTATGTAGCCTGGGGAATGGTGACCTGTATAGCCCTGGCAACAGAGAGTCCTGCAAGACAAGCATATTGAGTGCAAACGTTACATGTGATATGGCTCCAGTACATAGATTCTTGAAGTGCGGCCTGGGGGCCAATGGCGGCCATGGAAACATTTCTGCTGGCCCGCGATAACATCTGATAATATCTGTAAAACACTGTACATTGCTTTGAAAGAATGAATACATTTTGTGGTGTTTAGTGGCATCTATTCACCTTTTCCACCTACGTCACTATGAGGCACTAGAACGAGGCTTGGGTGGTAAAACCGACGTATGTAAAACGTATATATTATCTGTGGGTAAAACTTCCCCAAAAGTAGCTTCTGGGGATGGGATCCCCCTCATCTGCCCAACTTTCCACCAGACCAACAGTAAGAGAGGGGACCAGCAGTAGATTTTCTGTCCAGCATCTGTGAGAAATTATTGACGTTCCATCAGCGCTTCCTCTAGTTTACCACCCGAGCCTCATTTTCGTTTGGAATGGCGGCCAGGTGAAAAAGGTGAATAGGCATTTATTTATTGCAATGAATGTAAACTGTAAATGCAACCTGGTCATTAAGATCGATTCTGCAGAATGGTCACCTGTATGGCCCTGGCTACAGAGACTCCTGCAATATGGTATAGATGAATGTCAAATAGGATTACTGCAGTCAGTATGGAAGGACATACAGTATACTGTATGGCACATGAAAAAGCCAAAACATTTTACTACAATCTCTTCTAATAATCATATTAAAGGGATATCCCACCATTCACCCTCTTACCTACAGTTACAGTTACATACTGTATGTGGGTAAAACGTTTTACTCTCACTGCATGTGTGTTCCCTGTCTGACAACAGCAAAAGTAGCCAGATAGCAACTCTTTGGCTACTTTACTTTCCAGCACCTATGCTAAGCTAAAGCCAAAATTGGGGTTGCCAGACAAGGAAAACTCATGCACTGAGACCAAAATGCTTTAACCTTTATATGTTACTCCAGGTAAGAGGGTAAATAACTTTTTTTCATGAAAAGGTGGAATATACATTTAACATAACTTCACATTTTTTATCTCAAAATAGAAAAGGCAGATGGCAGGTTAGCTAGAGGAGGTTTGAACAAGAGCAAGGTAAATCCATACAGCTTACAAAAGTCTGTGCTACATTTTATTGCGAAAGAGGAATGCTTGCGCAATGCATCTAAAATTGAGTAAAACAACAACTTTGGTTGTGTTGGTTTGGTTGATTTCTGCATCTTTCATTCCAAAACCAAATAAGGCTCACAATAAAATACTATTAATACTTTCGTTTCTTATTGATTTAAGTATTAGGAATTCATAGGTGATTTGAATAAAGGTAGGCCTATTTAAAATTCTATATTGAGAGAATAAGATATACTTACCCGCTAAAATGATAGTGACTGTAAAGAGTGTACTTTTCATGTTGCACATCTTCGCTTCTTGCAGAAAAGTGATTTCCTGGTTATGTCCAACCTATGCACTCTCTGTGGTAGAGAGTGACTCCTAAGCCTACATGCAACAGATGGTTTCTGTGTGTGTGTGTGTGTGTGTGTGTGTGTGTGTGTGTGTGTGTGTGTGTGTGTGTGTGTGTGTGTGTGTGTGCATACAGGGCATTGCCCGGTGGGCCGACGGTCATTTTTGGGCCGGGACTGTCACAATTTACTCGTAATGTGAAAGGATATTGGGCTTGTCCAATTAGATCTCTCATTTCATACAATATGTCCAACCTACAGTGCTATTTTAGTTTGGCATGAAGATATTACTGAATAAAATCATGGTGGGCCAGCCGCCATGGCTAAAACACTTTTTGGTCCCGAGTCCAGCCCTGGTGTGTGTGTGTGTGTGTGTGTGTGTGTGTGTGTGTGTGTGTGTGCCTTTCAGTGATGTCAGGTCTTGTCCCATAAGTTTCTTCTTGTATCAAAATGCTGTTAGCTGTGCCAATATATCCTAATCTGTTCAGTAGACCGATGTCAAATCTGGGTTGGGTGATATGGCAAAAATATTTGATTGGTGTAATCACAACACAAGTGGTACTGTGCTTTCAAGACAAATGTGTACATATGAACACACACAGTGGAATTTGTTTACAGAATAAATTATAGCAATACTAATAATGATTAATAGTTATGGGCTTGATCATTGCTGATTAAAAGTTATGATTGTTGGTTTGATGAATTCCTCAATTAATTTTCCAGCTCTATTATTCAATAACATCTTCATGTGAAGCTAAAACAACACTGTAAGTTGGACACATTGTATGAACATGAGAGATTTAACTGGACTAGCCCAATATCCTTCAAGAAATTTATTTCAAAAATGACCATCGGCCCACCGTGTGTTGCCATGTACTGTAAGCTCTATGGCCAGTCGAGTACATTATGGTGGCATCATTGGACTCGGACATGCAACATGTTCCGCAACCAGGGGTTAAAGTGGGGGGGAACGCGGGGGTACGCAGTACCGGCACCTCAGATAAATGAACAATATCATCCCTTTCTTGTTCTATACATTTTTCTTTGTTTGTGCCGATATAAAATATGAGAGTTCCCCCTCCTCCCAAATCCCACTTTAACCACTGCCCGCGACCATATGGTACGACAGGGAACTGTACAGCACAATGCCTAGACAACATCCTGCTTTGGACCGTCAGTGGTCTCCATGGGAACTGATGGAAGAAGGACCACGTCTTTGCTCCGGTAAACCATGAGAGCCTCTCAGGCAAGAAGAACCCTTGAAAACAGGTGTCCTTGTGACTCAGGTGCTCCAGGGGTTAAACTAAGGGTATTACTGTATATCTATCTAGTGATCCATTGATCTTCTTGACATACATAATCTTCTGCTGCACTTTTTTACCTTTTTTTGTTCAGTTTTTCTTTTGTAATTTTTAGAAAAGGGGGGGGGGGCAAACTCCCCAAAAACTCCACAAAGTAATGTGGGGTGGTGCTTGAAACATATCAGAGAGGGAAGCCTAATCCTCCTCCATTGCCTTCCTATGGCCTGGAGCCTAGTTGAGCTACGAAGTTATAGTTCTATGATGCATGAGTGCAATCAGTCAGAATGAGTGCACTGCCCTCCCTGCCGCATTATACATACAAAAAGAAAACCCCAATCAAGTTTAATAGATGGACAGCTAAAGCTCAAGGAGCTAAAGGACAAAGCTCTGAAGTGGTTTTAAGCTGCTACTGGGCCGTGCTTTCTTGTCAGGAGCAGTAATGACAAACATCCTCCAGTAGGGGGCACTCACACATTAGCCTAGAACTCTAGACCCACTTTAGCGGTAGCAAATTGAATTTGCTCAGCGAATACGTCTAGCTATCAGCCATAGGTTGTGTCTGATCTGTTTACGCTCTAGGTTGTATTCAGACATCGTGGTGTGTAGCCAGTAGCCACAACATTCTATCTGGACAGGGAGTCATTGGGTGGGCTTAGCGTTGCTTAAATCGCGTGTTAGTTGCGCTGATTAGTTTTAGGCAAGGGTCACTCGTGGCCAGACTATACATTTTATGTGATAGTTAGGGGGTTGTTCACATTATCTACAATTATGCATTTGTATGTATATGTATTTTTATATATTTGTACTTAGGCACATACATATTTGAATTTATTTTGTAAATTACTGATACTGTTATTTTATTTTATTTTTTTGTTTATTATTCAGCTATAGGCCTACAGGTGAAGTATAGTCCTAGGCCTAATGAAAACATGTAAATAAGGTTGCCTACAGGGAGAGAGGAGTTTGGTGGTAGCACTCTCATGCTGTCTGTAGAGGGATTTGAAAGACAACCGTTCATCCTGCCTGCCAATGCCAATGAAGCTTCACAGACCCAACATCTTGATGTGTGTCTATGAAGAGTCAGGGCACACACACACACACACACACACACACACACACACACACACACACACACACACACACACACACACACACACACAAACGTAATCATACCTGTTTAGACAGATACTCTTTGCATTCATATACAGATAAACATCTATAGACAAGCTACCTTACGCATTTTAATGATGGTGAAAGCCCTTGTTGCATTTGTCATTGTAAAATCCTTAGGCATTTAGGCCTGGACGCAATTGTTTTTATCCACTAGGTGGCAGTACTGCTTTAGGAGGTGCTTCATCTACTAGTAAATCACCAGAGGAAGTGGGAGGAGTGTTGGTTGTGTAATTTTTTTCACCCTTAATATATACTATTAGACGATTACATATGTATGGGGGTAAAGTACATAGAACATTTCTAATTTCAACACCAGGTGTACAAGTAAGAGAATCAACTGAACAAGGAAAGAAACTAAGAGTCCAAACCAAGGAGAGAGAGAGAGAGAGAGAGAGAGAGAGAGAGAGAGAGAGAGAGAGAGAGAGGTTAGTTGTGTAAGTACTGATACTGTGTGTTTGTCTCTGTTGCCTCACATGGTTGCTCCTCAATGCAATTACATCTCTGTGATGATGCCAGCTGAGTTTTGGAGTAATTTAGTTAAAGGGTTTTTTTTTTTTATTATTTATTTATTTTTTTATGATGGAACAAGCGGTGGTTCACAAAAAAATTGTTTTGATAGGGCCTGAATTAAATTATTTAAATTTTTTTTAAAAATGGGATTTCCCCTCTATGTTTTTCTTAGGGGACATTTATACCCTTCCATACGACAGACAAACAAACAGCAGGATCCTGCCATAAACATGACATGAAACACATCATGAACATGTAATGACTGTAAGTAAGTGTCATTCAGTTTTTGTAATATAAAGTCAACACATTTTGGGGGTCAGGCATTAAAAAAGCCGATTGACACTTAATGACAACAATCATAAACATTCTAAAGTGTCATTTCATGTACATAATACATGTCATGTCTTGTTTATGCCAGATTCTTGTTGCTCTTATGTTGAAAACCTCAAGTAAAATCAAAGTCCTTCTAAGGCCTATATAAGTGTCTCTGGTAAAATGTAATTGATACATAGTTGCCTTGCTTACCATGTACAATGTGTGATCATTGGTTGCCTTGACTTCCATGGACAGCACATATTCTATGCCTGGTAACAAGGACAATGGGGAAAGCAAGCCCGCTCCAAGGTCCAATAGCCACATAACAATAACTAGAAAATCGCTCAGAGAGCGCAGACCTCCGCCAAGATAATGTGGTCACAGATGGTGTTCTGAATCACTGATCGCCACCAAAATCGAATGGGTTCTTACTTGTCCAAATACACACGTCGTCTGAAAATTTCATCCAAATCTGTGCAGTACTTTTCGAGTTATGTTGCTCACAGACACACACACACACACACACACAGACACACAGACACATACACACGCCGAACAAAACATAACCTCCTTGGCGGAGGTAATAACCACAAATGTGGGTGTTCGTTAATATTACAGTTCATGACATGACATTACATTTATGCATTTAGCAGACTCTAAGTCTGAGGCTTTTATCCAATGTGACTTACAAAAAGAGGATTACCAATCAAGCAACAACACAAAAGAAGTACCAAGTACTAGGAGTGCGTTACAGCAGATAGTGCAAGAGTTTAAAAGTGTGAGTGTGATCTTGTAAATGCATAGTAGTAAGTGCTTTCCTTGCTATTGAAGGGACTATTAAAAGACAAGAGGTACTCTCAGAACAGCTGGGTCTTCAAGGATTTCTTGAAGGTGATGAGAGTGTCTGTTGCTCTTGTAGTCTCTAGAAGGTTTGTTTTATCCACAATGGCTGAGAAAAGCCTGAATTGATCTGTGGGAGGTGTTGGCTGCTCTAAGCACCGATCCTTGGTGGAGTGGAGGTTAGTATATGGCTTTATGATGGCAATAAGGTATGGTAAGGTAAGCAGATCCATCAATTACCCAATATGCCAACATTGTAAGGTATGGTAAGGTAAGCAGATCCATCAATTACCCAGTAGGCCAACATTAATGATTTGAATTTGATGCGAGCATTTAGGGGCAGCCAGTGGAGCTGCATGAACAGCGGGGGAGACACGTGCTCTTTTTGGCTGGTTAAAGACCAGGCATGCAGCAGCATTCTCCATCATCTGCAGTGGTTTCACAGCACATGGTTGGAAGATGTGTTAGGAGAGCATTGCAATAGACAAGGCAAGAAATAACCAAAATCTGAAGCAGGTGTTCAGTTGCTTGTTGGGCCTGATTTTCCTTATTTTGAATAGAGAAAAATGCCACGATCTAGCGACAGCAGCAACAGGATCAGTGAAGGTTAGCTGGCCATTAATCATTCGATGCCCCCGATAGCAACAACTAGCTAGCAGCATTCTCCGACCTGCATGAACTTATCCACACTCTTTTGGTCTTTGGTATTTTTTGCCCTCAACGGTGCCTTCCAGGCAGCGCTGCCTTCAAGTCACTACTCCCCTCAGTTTAGGGTTAGGAAGAGGTTTGAGGGGGTTAGGTTTAGGAATAGGGTTGAGGTAGTGGCTTTTAAGCTTTGCTGCCTGGAAGATGCCGTTGCAAGAAACACCATTGAGCCATTCTTTTACCTGGCAAGCGTTTGAACTTTTAACGATGTTCCAATATACTTCCAGGCCACTCACACTGGCATTCTTCTTTAACTAGAGACATTGTGAGGTACAAAGGCTGTTGTTCTGAAGCCCAGAGAAATAAAAAAAATAAACTTTAAAGCTGTATTCGGCAAGTCTACGAAATTCAGAAAAAAAAAATTGAAAAAAAATTGAAAATCATATAATTCGTTGGTCCCTCCCCCTGTCTCTACTATGCTCCTCAACAGGGCACCTCAAGTGGATTCTATCTCCACAAGAAATATATTGTTAGTTATAAATTACATTTTCATATATAGACCTATAGATTGTAGTCCATATACATTATTTATAGTTTATAGTTTATGTTTTTATAGCCTTATAGGGTATAAACAACAGCATTGCATGGCAGAGCACACAGCTGGCTGCACGTGATCGTCAAGGTGACAAGCTTTAGAACCATGTGGTAAAATGAATCCCATTGTAGCATATACTGTAGGAAGTGCCTATACTATAAGAAGTGTTCTATGGAGACCTTATCAAAATTACCATAGAAGTAGTCAAAGCGACTAAGTTCATGTCTGTGCTTTCACTTGGTTAGTAATTGTTCAGTTTTACTTTTAGGATATGATGTGATGTTTGCAGGAGATATATAAAAGACTTGTGTACAGGGGTAACCCGAAACGAACAGTCCTATAAATAGGTTACATGTGTGTGTAAATGTATGTCTGACAGACAATACATTGACTTGTTGGACATGTGGTGGACTTTATGTCTTGTTTGTTTGTTTATGAGCTTCTTTAATGCTTAATTCAAGTTCAATTTAATGCTTAATTCAATTTAATGCTTAATTCAAGTTCTTGTTGCAAATACATAACATTGGCCTATTCAGCCTTAGCCTGGTCATTGTCTTCCTACACAATTAAGCATTTTTTCTCCCTTCAGAACTCCGTCTGGGATTCTGCTATTAGCCTTGTGCTCTTAGGATGCATCCCACCCTGGCCAATCAGTCAACTATGAGAATGCAGCGCGAGAGTACGATAGAATCAGTCGGTCATAGATCAGTCAGAGACTGATCCAATCTTTTTGAATTTAAACACCTCCAGCTCGATCCAATCTTTTCTCAATAGCTGGAATCCCAAATCCTCGTATGAAGCGTCATGCAAGGGGCTGGTTATGACCAGACCAATTCAGCCTGCCTAAGATGCAGACACACATTAGCCTATCAATGTAACCAATATTTAAAGTGACAGTTCGCCATCACAACAGCCTACTTTAGGTAAGGTAAATAATGTTTGGATTCATCATCAATTCTTTATTTCAGACACCAAAATCTGGGTCCATATCTCAAAAAATGTACATACAGAATAAATAGATAAAAGTAGTGCTAAGCAAACATTAACTGATTAGATCACGTGATTACATCCAAACCATTTAGACTCGGATTAAAAACAATTAACTCCGATGTAATCCTTGATTGGATCAGTGGTTCTCAAACTTTCATGGCATGTCATTATGTTAAATTTCAGATAGACAAATGGAACGGTTATCAAGCCCAAATATACAAAGATTATGGCTCTAGCTCCTGACTGTCCAACAACATGTTTTGGGAATCCTTCGGGGTAGGGGACAGGTGTGAATGCCCTATTTGAGACACATAAAGCCAACTATTCAGTATCAGGGCCTTTACAGGACAAAATAAGGATCCAATATACCCTAGCATCCAAATTCTTACTGAAGGAAATGAGTTGCGATTAAAAGTGATTAATCACGATTAATCTGTGAAAAATTTTGTGATTAATCAGATTAATTTTTTTAATCGTTTGACAGCACTAGATAAAAGAAATAATAAGAAACATACCAAGACAGACATCACACCACACCATTTAGACATATAAACAGCCCCTCCAATGTTTCCTTAGTTTAGATAAATACCTCATGGCACTCTTTGAGGGTTTCACCAGACTTTCAATGATCACAATTGTTGAATTGTCTATCCTACACATAAACTTGTACATTAGATTTCTCAGCACAGCCTCACATGAAGGCACATTGGATAATGCAATCAGGTAGCTGGCACTGAACCATCTATCTTCAACAACAGCCTCATAGTGTCATTATAAGCAACTGTTAGCTTTTATAGACTACTTTTCTTGTAATTACACCATAGCTGAGCTGTATACATAGGTGTACAAAAGGCTTTAAACAAAGAACACTTCACATTGAAAGAGCACATACTGAACTTGCGAAGTAACATGTTTGCCTGTACATATAACGTGCGCCGTTGTCGGTAAATATCTTTATCATCACTGGATTATTTTTATGGTTATAAAAAATATATTAAAATATTATTTATTCACATTTCTTAAAGGGACGAGAAATTATGACACAAAAGTCTTACCACGACTCCTCAGAAACTTAGAAGCTAACACATCTTTAATGCCAATGGCAGTTTTAATAACAGTAGTTTAGATTTAGGCTAAAGGCCTTATAGGCTTACATTAAAGGAACAATATAGGTCCATAATTTAGCCATAGACTGTGGATCTTCATCCCACTTTAATGGTTGGCTCTTGGGTTTTGGTGATTCAGAATAGGGTAGAGTATGTTTACCATGCAAGATTAAATCTTTTGAAAACAAATGGTGTCCTGGTAGCCAAGTACGATAATTCTAGGAAATCTAACGGCGGACACAGCGCGAACGACGTTAATCTGTCAAACCTTGTACACCAGACATAGTGTTTTAAATGCAGCAAATTTCTGACCTGTTCTAGTGGTATAGCCTACAGGCATGTTCTGAACGCAGCACTAGTAGGCTTTAATATTATGCGCGCCTTTACACCGCGCACGCTCTCTCTCTCTCTCTCTCTCTCTCTCTCTCTCTCTCTCTCACACACACACACACACACACACACACAGAGAGACACACACACGCGCTCACATACCGCTGGTCGACTTTGTGACGTATTGTCAGATGGCGCAAGGCAAATCGCATTATAGCCTACTTGCGCTCGCCACCGCGGAGAAAATTCTCAGAGCCTGGTGAAACGGCTATGTATACGCGTCTCGGGGTAGGCTATAGGTAGCCTATTTACATTGCTTTACGCCGATATACTGCCATGTTCATCGATAATCTGAAGTAGCCTAAGAGCTGCTTAGAGGCTACTGTCTAAGAATCTACATCACTAGTTACGGCTGGATTATTTATTGACGCGACCAGAAAACCACAAAACGTAGCCAAAGTTTTATGGTTTAAATCCTCAACATTGCAAAGATTTCTTTCAGTCTAAGAGGTAAGAGCAATTTTGCAAGAATCACTGGATGGCATTTTGCAGATTTGGAAGAATGCCTTTTATGTGTTTTGTTGTTATGGTCTGAATTGACTCATGTGCTGTTGCATGTGCGAAACCTTCTTTCCATTTGCCTAAACTATTCCCTTTGAGTCGGAATGTGTTTTCTGGTTCTGTTGATTTGATAGGTTTTTGTGATTGTTCTATGATATTTTGTGCATTGGTGTGTTATCAGTTCCAACATGTAGCTTACTACTGTAGCACAACTGGCCATTGAGATCTGAAAATATCGCGTAATCCTGCTCAGAAATACCACATAGGTACCACACGCAGTGCGAAGGATCATTTTCTGACGCATTTTCTGATGTGACAATATCGCTTCAATCGATCAGCCCTGTTAGGGTTTACGTGGACAGTAACTTGTTTCGAGCTCTGAGAAAGAGCGTATTTTCACCCTTGTCTGTACACTTAAATCCCACAATCTCAGTAAATCCAACGAGCAATGCAGGATTTGTATCCATAACAACCTTCAGAAGACGATAAGTTTGACTGGATCTTGCAGTCCTCCGAATAGCAGAAGACACGAGTTATGAATAAGTTTCAGTCTCGGCCTGTCTGAGAGTATAGATAATTTGTTACCATAATGCCTGTTTACACTGTCGGTAAATAAATAAATTAGAACCACCGAAATGCTCCCTGCTCACTGACAGGCGTCTTCACGGCGCGTCTCGTGCACATTCCTGTAGTTCTCCTCTCTTCCAGTGGTGTCACCTGACATTCATCATTTCTCTACAGATCTCTACAAGACTACAAAATAATCAGTGTAATTTTGTGGAAATGCATTTAATTTGTTGTCTAAAATTGTCTTAAAGATATTGAAGTTCTCACCATATTTTCTCAAAGAATATATGACACAAATATATAAAAAAGGTGAAATGTTTAGGTCTAGTTTACATGTAGATATATATTTGGTACACTTGGATCAAATTCAAAGGCCTCTCGGGGTTTTCTGTAGGCAGTCCATGCACTACTGCTTAAAATGACTTGTTGCAAGGATAAGCTTATGCTATAGGCTGGCAGCGACAGCAGCAGCAGGTGGCAGTGTCCAGGCAGACCACAGCAGCCTGCAAAAGGCAGATAAGACCGTTGAAGCTCAATTATTATGCCCTTCTTTGTGTTTCAGTCCATGCCAACACCCTAAACATGAGCTCAAGCAATATTTGGTTGAGTCAAGGCTGCCACTGTTGTGCCCTTGAACAAGGTGCTTAACTAACCCTAGTTGCTCTAGGGGAGAGACTGGCCCTGAAGTAATTGATAACTGTAAGTCGCTTTGGATAAAAGCGTCAGATTTTAAATAAATAAAAATGAATTTGAGAGGCATTAATGGCTTTAAGAATATCAATTGGCATTGGCGTTGATATAAAGTCGTGTGACCTCCAACATTCTGCAAAGATTGTGCATGCAATCACAAGCCTAACAATTTTCTCAAGGTTTCTTGTACCCCAGGAATTTGTTGTATTTGTTTTATCTGTCTAAAGACAAACAAATATGGAGCCTGGGTCCTGTCATTGCCAGGCTTTATAAGAGAGAAAGTGTGCCCCTTTGCAGAGGTGTCATTGGGATTTCTTTTAGAAGGGGATCGGCTTGGTAATGCAATGCTGTTATATTATGTATTGGGAAATACAATGAACTGCCCCAAGAAGGGGGGATGACTCCAACCCCACCACTCCAATGCCCACTATTAGGGCCATTTCAAGGTATATTTAGGGGGCCCCAAGCAAACAGGGCATGGGGGCCCTTCACCTCCCAAAAATTCCTACGTAAACCGCATTGTAATAATCTTCAAGCAACTTTCATTAATATAATTATTTGTGTTGAACTTGCAATTGTCTAACTCTGTCATATTTAATTGAATGAACACCACCAACTAAACTACTAAAATGATTAAACAGTCATTCTTGAGGGCCCCTTTCAGCCTGGGGCCCCAGGCAATTGCCTGGTTTGCCTGTCCTGTTGCGACGGCCCTGCCCACTATACATGTACCTCTGCTCTTTTGAAAAATAGCTTTAATTGACTAGTTTTCCATTTTCGATTAACTCTTTCCCGACAGGGCAAAAATAGGCCAAAATTGACTCCTTTAACATTTTGTTCTGCTATTACTAAGCAAAGCATATCTAAATAAAAACACACATTTCATCTTGAAGCCAGATAGTTAGGCTACACAAATATGTATTTAACATGACAAATATTTATTATTTATATATGCTAATTTGCATATATTTGCATAAAATTTGCATATTCCGGGCCAAAAAAATGGGCTTTTAAAGCTCTACAGCTTCAATGCTGCATGTTATAAAAAAAGTGAAATAGCAGAAAGTTGCATCTACCTGTTGCCTAAATACATACCAGGTTTGGTAGCAATTGGGTAAAAGGAACTCTAGATAACTCACTTTGAAATAATGTATACAGGCGAGCCTAAATAATCATTATACAGTTTTATTATCAAAATCAGTTGCAGCATCAATACACACACACATCAATCACATTTTCATTAAAAAATAACTTATAACTTCATCTTTTACACATCACATTGGTCAATAATCATGTAAACACAGTTTAGACTGTTAATATGGATGAACAGTGAAAATCGATAAACATATTAAGATTTGGTAGGCCTTGCTATGAAAAGACGCAGAACAGTTCCTTTCTCTTGAGACATGAACATACCTCCCACACTAACCTTTGACCCGTACCCTCTCTGTAACACAGCACAACATTTAAATTTATATAATGAGAAAACAGGGGTACTGTATATGTACTGTTAAAATTGTTGTGGACTGTTGTGGACACTTGTGGTGATTACATTCTCACTGTCACTCTCTCTCTCTCTCTCTCTCTCTCTCTCTCTCTCTCTCTCTCTCTCTCTCTCTCTCACACACACACACACACACACACACACACACACACACACACACACACACTTAAACCAACACATTTTAAAACAGATAAACTGTAAAAATGACCCAACAGATTCAGTGTTGGTAGGCCTTGCTATGAAAAACCGCAAAACAGTTCCTCTCTCTTGAGACATGAAGATACTTCCCACACTGAGGTGCACTACAGTAAGAGTGCACCTGCTTTTGCCCCCTGCCCTCTCTGTAACACACCACACAGTTGCGTTTCACATCATTTGAAAACATGGGCATATGTACAGTCTCATATTGGTCTGGAGGGGGGAAGGATGGCTGTGCTTATTAGAAGGGGGGTCATCATACTCCACTAGACCACAGAGTTGCCGCACTAGCTCCTCTCTAAAGTCCACGAGACTGTACTTTGTTGGCCGCTGTAGTCCATGAAAGTCAGGGTGATTGGTCTGCTGTTGCTTGAACAGCAAGAAGCTATTTACCACAGCAATGTCAATGATGTGGAAGAACAGTGTCTTCCACCAGCGTGTGCATTTACGCAGGACATTATGTGTTGCCAGAATTTGATCAGATCTGTCTACCCCATTCATGTTCATGTTGTATCTCTTTATAGCCTCTGGCTGTGGCACAGTCACAGCTGTCCACTTGTTGTTTGTTTTTGTCTTTCTTTCTACTTCCAAAGCATTGTTGGCATTGTCTATTGTGGTTAACACGGACACAACTTTATTGTCCTTCCACTGTAGTGCAAGAATGGGCCCAACCCTTTCCCACCGCATGTCTCCTCGAGACACTCTCCGACCCCACTTTTTTCCATCTTTCAGACTTTCAGGAAATCCCCTTCTTTTGTCATTGACAGTTCCAGTGCATGGCACACCCTGAGAAAATAAGTCGTTGACAAGTTGACATGACGTGTAAAAATTATCAAAAAATAGTAAGTACCCTTGGTTGAGAAAAGGACGGATCAATTTCATTACAACATCATACCCAAGTCCATGTTCACTAGTCTCTGCCCCTGCTGCTTTCCCGATATATATGTCAAAGTCTAGAGTGTAACCATTACAGCTGTCCGCTAAAACCCATAATTTTATTCCCCATTTTGTTGGTTTGTCCTTGATGTACTGTCTTATACCTGAACGATGTCTGGATTTGACCATTCTTTCATCTATAGCAAGATTCTGACTAGGCTGATAGAGGAAGGAACATCTGGATCTGAAATCATTGACAAAGGACAGTACTTTTCTAAGTTTGTTGCCTTGTGTTTCGGTATCTGGATCTACGATATGCAGTAAGGCCATAAGGGCCTTGAAGCGTGTTCGTGGCATCATGCTTCGTGCCCAAAGCCCATGATACAGTGATTTGATGCTCCAGTATTTGGTAGTATCGGAAGTAACTCTCACTAGACCAAAATAAATGAGCAACCCGATTAGCCTGTAAATTTCCTCAGGGGTTGTCTCTTGCCAGCTGCCACCAGGGCCTGTGTATGTGTGGTGTGAGCCCCCTGCAATGTGTGTGTATGCGTATGTGTTTGTGTGGGTGCAGATATCTATAACCATTTCGATGGTGAAAAACAACTTAAAAAACTCCACAGCTGTGGTCATCATGTTTCTGAGGTTAAAACCGCCAATATGAACACCACATGGCCTATTGGGTGTAAAAGGAGGCAGAACATTGCTGACATCAGGGTCACTGTAAGTCTTTGAGTTCTGACCCTGACCAGTTTCAGGAGTGCCACAAGCCCTTTGTCCACCTCCACGCCCACCTCCACATCCTCGCCCACGCCCACCTCGTCCACGCCCACCTCCACGTCCTCGCCCACGCCCACCTCGTCCACGCCCACCTCCACATCCTCGCCCACGCCCACCTCGTCCATGCCCACCTCCACATCCTCGTCCACGCCCACCTCGTCCATGACCACGGCTTTCTCCTTGTCCACGTCCATGTCCATGTGCGTAGGCAGCAGGAGCTTCCAGATGAAATTCAGTTCCAGTTGTAGCTTCCCCAATCATCGCCACAGTCTCACCATCATCAGGGCCACCGGAAGGATCTTCCTCTTCAGCACTGGATGGATCTTCATCACTACACCAGAAAAAATGTCATGGTTATAACATTTCTGCAATAACAAGCTGGAAATCCCCTGGAAATTTATTTAGAACAAACATTTCATCAGTGTCTATTATAAGAGTTTGTGTCATATATTATAAAGACAGCTGGAGCTATGCAGTGTTATTACTGTTGCTTTTGTACAATTCAATTCAATTTTTTTTGGACAGCTGCACAACAAAAGCAATGTTTCAAGGGGCCTTACAGCAAGAAGCACCCAAGAACATGGGGCAAGGAAAAACTCAGTTTTGTGAGACAGTTAGTAAGATGGAAAAGAAGACACAGTAGTTCAAAATACATAATACATAATGGTGATTTATCAGTTGTTGTTGTTGTGTTATTATGACCGTCATCACCATTGTTATTTTGGGAAATATTTTAGGTATCCTCACTAACACGATGTGTTCGTCTTGCTTTAGCTCAGGGCTGAGGCAAGTTTGTGAGCTAGGTGTACAGCCAAACAAAACTGCACTGAACTGTGTGTTCATGTTGTACATTCAAACACACTAACTTATTTGCAAATGAATAATATACGTGGTAAAATATCTGAATATCTATCAAAAACAAAACGAAAGCTAACTTCGTTTCACGTCGCAGACACAACTTGAGTTCTTGGTCTCGTTCTGGACGGAGATGAGAGTTGGCGCGCTAGTTGTACTTGCATACAGATAGTCAACATCATCTCGCTGTCGAAATTCATAAGCACACGATCAAACACACAATCAACAACACGATTTATTTTAAAACAAATAATATGTTTTCTGAAAACCATTTGCCATTTCAAAATGGCATGTGAACGCTGTTTATTCACTTGAGGTGACACCTCACGTTCGTTTCACCTCAGGCACGTAGCAAAACTTTATCATGAAAATTGTGTCCTAGCTAGCGTTTCATTTTACTCACCTTGATTGCTCCAAAAGTTGACGATCAAGATCACTTTCTTCCTCGCTTGACATCCCCAGATGTGCAGTATCTTCTTCATCATCATCTGAGGCATATATCTCGAGTAGTATCCTCTGTAGGTCATTGCTCCCACTGAACCTGGGTCGCTTCTCGCTACTCGCCATGTTAAATGTCGCGATCGCCGCTTGACAACCAATCCCAAAATATAAAATCTTAACCAATAGAAAAAATCAACACATACACCGGGAAAAAGTATTTATTTGATTGGCTTAGACACTCATAGACACCCAGAAACATTTTCGCGGGGTTTCAGTGAAGAAAAATGATACTTTCATTCATTTTTGTCATCAGTACGTACGTACTGATTTCTCTATGGGCTGTCGGGAAAGAGTT
>JAODXP020002108.1:0-27026 GCA_027497455.2 Sardinella longiceps | reverse complement strand
GCTGGTGTGGGTGTTTTCTGAGGTCCAAGATCAACTGGTTCTGAGGTCTGTGTTTTAGGAGCTCCCAGTTTAACCCAGCAGTCTACCAGGAAGTGCCAGAGCATTTCATGTTCTGCTGTTGGTCAACTTATGAAATGCAGATTTAATATTGCAAGAGGAACTGGCACATGCACACAGTGCCAAAACGATCAGTACCTACCTGGTTTAAGGACCATGGTATCCCTGCTTTTTACTGGCCCACAAACTCACCTGACCATAAGCCATAGAAAATCTATGATGTATTGTGAAGAGGAAGATGTGAGACACCAGAACCAACAATGTAGAAGAGCTGAAGGCAACTATCAAAGCAACCAGGGCTCTCGTACCACCTGAGCAGTGCCACTGAATGATGGCCTCCATGCAATGCCACACTGTTGCTGTAATTTACGTAAAAGGAGCTCCAACTACGTACTGAGTGCTGTACATAATCATACTTTTCATGATGACACTTTTCAGTTGACTAAATCTTTCTAAAAATGCTGTTTTTGTATTGGTCTTAAGTGATATTCTAATTTTCTGAGATACTGAATTTGGGTTTTTCCATTATTTTTCCATTATAATCATCAAATTAAAAGAAATAAACACTTGAAATACATCCATATATGTGGTATGGATGTATACATAACACTAGTTTAATTTTTTCAATAGAATTACTGAAATAAATCAACTTTTTCATGATATTCTAATTTTATGACCGGCACCTGTACAGTCCTGTGTGTGTGTGTGTGTGTGTGTGTGTGTGTGTGTGTGTGTGTGTGTGTGTGTGTGTGTGTGTGTGTGTGTGTTCTGCCTTCTCTATGACCATCATTCTTTCCTCTGTTGCTCCCTGTTTTCTCCTCTCCTCTCCCTGTTTTCTCCTCTCTGTTCCTTCACTTCCTTCATCCCTCCTTTCATTTCTTCCCTTCATCATCAGACAGAGTGTGTGCGGGGGCCATACTGTGTGTTTGTGTGTACACACACACACACACACACACACACACACACAAACACAAACAAACACACACACTCTCACAGCTGGAGTGTTATACATGTCTATGTTATACATGTCAACATGCTAAAACAAGTCGGTGAGGCCGTACTCCTCAGCCCTTATTATAACCCACAATCCATACCACTTATTTTGACACTTAACTGGTTTGAATTAAACAGAAGGGAATTCAATCAATTCACAGAGACCGAATACTTTCTGGACTTTGTGTCTTCTTAATTACTCATTCCCTGGCCTATGTGTGACAGGGTTATCGCATCGGTAATCACAGACGCCTCAGACAGTCCATGTCCATGTTCAGCTGGGTTATCGGTAATCACAGACGCCTCAGACAGTCTATGTCTATGTCCAGCTGGGTTATCGGTAATCACAGACGCCTCAGACAGTCTATGTCTATGTCCAGCTGGGTTATCGGTAATCACAGACGCCTCAGACAGTCTATGTCCATGTCCGGCTGCCGCTGCAAAGATAATTGGCTTTTATTTATATTTTTAAAGATATTTTCTGGGCCTTTTGCCTTTAATCTGGCTGGGTTATCGGTAATCACAGATGCCTCAGACAGTCTATGTCCATGTCTGGCTGGGTTATCATAATCACAGACGCCTCAGACAGTCTATGTCCATGTCCGGATGGGTTATCAGTAATCACAGACACCTCAGACAGTTTATGTCCATGTCCGGCTGGGTTATCGGTATGACCATGTCCGGCTGGGTTATCGGTATGTCGATGTCTGGATGGGTGATCGGTAATCACAGACTCCTCAGACAGTCAATGTCCATGTCTGGATGGGTTATCGGTAATCACAGACTCCTCAGACAGTCTATGTCCATGTCAGGCTGCCGCTGCAAAGATAATTGGCTTTTAAAGATCTTTAGTAGAAAGAAAGAAATCCCACCATATGACAGGCTTTTAAACTTAGACATGGTCTGCAGCTGACGGTTGCATTTTTCACAGGGGCCTCTGCTATTAAGTTGGCACAGAGACAAACACACACCCATTCAGCCTCTCCTGCTAATAATATTGTGAACATTTTCCAGTTCTCCTTGATACTATTTTTACCATATAGACCAGGAAATACACCACAGGAGGGAGGGGAGAGCGCGCCAGGTGAGTGAAGGGGGCAACAGTTGGTCTGGGGAGGGAGATGGAAGAGTGTAGTTTACCTGTAGTAAAAGGTGTTAAGTTTGTCAGAGCCAAAGAGTGCCTATGAAGGTACACATCCCTAGCCTGGGCGAAAGCCGAATGTTGACTCTGTGTGTGTGTGTGTGTGTGAGTGTTTGTCTGGTGAGTATTTAAGCTGACACTCTCTGAGCTGCTCTCCTCACTCTCCTCCTGAGCTGTCAGAGAAGACTGTTCTTCATCATCATCATCGTCATCATCATCCATCATCATCATGAAGCTGATTGGTCCACTGGTGCTGCTGGCTCTCATCTCATTGGTGGAGGGGAGGTGGTTGAGTCCTTTGCTAAGTCTTGTCCTCAGTTCTTCATGGCCAACATCCCTCCTACTGTGCTGACAGACCAGAATCACCCAGACAGGTACCAGCAGATCTGTCAGAAGTACAAGAATATCTACAGGTTCGCCACACTCTACGACACCCACAACAGGATCCCTGTCTACTCAGCGTTCCTGTTTAAAGCTCACAAGCACGTGGAGAGGAAGAATAACTTCATGATCGAGCCCCAGGTTGGTTTAGAAGCTGTGTGTGTGTGTGTGTGTGTGTGTGAGAGAGAGAGAGAGAGAGAGAGAGAGAGAGAGAGAGAGAGAATAAGAATTTCATGATTGAATCGTTTAGAAGTGTACAAGCGAGAGAGTGAGCAGGACAGGCATGTCTTGATTTATCTGACTCTGTGCTGCCCTTTGGTATGTGTATTTGTGTGTGTGTCTCTTTCAGAAATGGCTGCTGAGTGTGCTGTGTGTGCTGTGTGTGTGTGTGTGTGTTGACCTATTCTGACTCTCTCCTGCCCTCTGCTGTGTGTTATGTGACCTGCAGCTTGATGATGTGTCAGAGATGGCTGATGAGAGGACTGTGTGTGTGTGTGTGTGTGTGTGTGTGTGTGTGTGTGTGTGTGTGTGTGTTTTGATGGCTGATGAGAGGACTGTGTTTGGGGCCAAGCAGGCTTTAAACGAGGACTATCTGGGCTCGGGGTACGACAGAGGTCACGTCTACCCCAATGGCTACAATTACGAGCAGGACCAGGCCGAGTCCACATTCACCCTCACCAACGTGGCTCCACAGAGAAACACAGACAATCTGAGGTTGTTTGACACGGTGGAGGAACCGCTGCAAAAGAAGATGCGGGATGACTGTGACTTAGAGAGCAGCAACCACACGGCCTTTGTGGTGACTGACTGGGGTTGTTCCAGGGGACACCTTTCTAAACAGGACAGTGGGAGATGTTGTGGAACTGAACAGAGTGAACATCCCCAGCTACTACTGGTCCACTTTCAGCTGTGTGAGAAAGAACCAGAGTCAGATTGAGAATCGGAATTGGAACCAGACTCAGATTGAGAATCAGAATGAGAATCAGATTCAGAGTCAGAATGAGAATCAGATTCCATGTGTGTCAGTGGGCTACATACTAGAGATGACAGGAGACGGTACAGCAGAGCCTAATGTCTATGACAGCATAGAGGACTTTAATGTGGCGCTCACACAGATTTACCACACACAGTTCCAAGTGTTTGGTGTCCGGAGCAACATCAACTAAATTAACTTGCACTATTATGTAAGACAGATGGAATTAAAATCTTTAATTTTAGAGTTTGCTTTAGACTAATCCTCAATAAACTGCCATTTTGTTTTCAGTCATTAAATATTTTGAGAAACTGCAATTATTTAATATTTTTATCAGTCATGTAAATATTTTGAGAAACTACAATTCAGTGTCATTAGGTGGACCTTGAGTATTATCAAACACAAGACAGACATGCATGTTAGAAGAATGATGTAGAGGAAACGGATGACTTATGTAACAGTATAGAAATGTAGGAATCCCAGTCATTTCCTCCTTTGAGAATTTAATATAATATAACCCATGCTATGTGAACCATCCAAGGGTAAGGGTACTTACAGAACAGGAATGTGTAGATTCTGTGTAACAACCTCATACTGTATCTCTGGGACAAACCATTTACACAACTATTTAAACTGTGGGCTTCTGCAACCATTTACACAACTATTTAAACTGTGGGCTTCTGCAACCATTTACACGACTATTTAAACTGTGGGCTTCTGCAACCATTTACACAACTATTTAAACTGTGGGCTTCTGCAACCATTTACACGACTATTTAAACTGTGGGCTTCTGCAACCATTTACACGACTATTTAAACTGTGGGCTTCTGCGAATAACAAACATGTCAGAGAGTCGAACCCTAAAGCCAGTGGAGCATTTATGAGGTCATTAGACACTGATGTTGGGTAAGAGGAGCTTCATCTCAGCATCTGATCTTCACTCTCAGGTCTGCTAAACATATTGTTATTGCACTGCTGGCCACCAGGGGGCACTCACGTACATGAAATATTGTCTTATTTGAGGCCGACTGGATTTTTACTGCTTTTTTTCTAGGCCTAACTATTCTAACTCAACATTGCTGAAAAGATGTTGCCGCCCCAGTATTATAAGTAGCCTATTATATGTTGGATGAGGCAGGATTCAATCTCACAAACAGCCGACAAGGCACCGGGTTTGGATTCTATACAAGTGACAATAAAGGGCTTCATTCATTCATTCATTCATTCATTCAAGAGTCTCATTCTCTAGACGAATCTGGCGAGCGTTTTGTGTAGGCTGCCATCTTGTGGCGTCGCCATTGTTGGACTGCATGTGAACAAAATTTTTGACAGTGCACAGCCAATGACATCTAACAGCAAAGACCATGGAATACTCTGACATTATACAGGTAGTAGTGAATCCTGTAAGTCACCACATTTTATGGTGTGCTATCACGTTATCCCTATGGACAGATTGGCGATCTAACAGCTAAATGGCGCCTGTTTACTTCTGGTAGTTTAATCAGATTTGTGTATAGTCACCCATCTCCCTAATCCAATGGATGAATTCTTCTCAGCGTAGAGATGTTTAGTATGTGAAAGCCAATCACATGCCTGTCTGCTTCTTCTACAGCCAATGAAACTCTCTCTCCCTCTGTCTCTCTGACTTTATAATATAAGTACACTACAGTAACATTCAGGAACTCCGGGGTAGTTCCTACAGTGTCCACTAGAGGTCAGATTGTAGCCATCTTAGTTTGAAATGTAACTCTCCTCTCCTTCCTCTTTCACCATGAGTAATTGGGCAAGACGCACACGTTGCACAATTGTTTCACAGTAAACCATGAATAATTCAGAAGACTCGGGCCTATTTGTCTGACTATTAATGCTATATGGTCAGGTCAAATATGCTTGCCTGATTCAAAAACTCTTTCAGGACATGTTTTGACCATTGACATATGGCATGCTTTACCCTTGTTGGTCCAGCAGGTTGCTGTGGTCACATGGTCTGTGCCTTACACAGATCAACGATGGAGTAATGAGGGGGACGGGGCATTTTTTTCATCATCTCTCAGTAGGCCATCAGTCTTTTCTTTATAAATCACTTAATGCTAACTGTCCAGCATTCATCACCACATCTACATATTAAATCATGTATTCAGATTATTTACTAATAACCCAATAATTGCTTAACAAAGTAAACTTAAGTTTATAAGTGATTATTAAAATATGCTTACGGGGCTTATTTCATAACGATGCTCACATGAAACTGTAGGGAAAAACAGGATGCAGGGCAAAAAAAAGGAAGTAAGTAAGTTCAAAACCACAACGTTTCTGTTTCCCTGGACGCATTTGAACCTCTCAGTCTTGTGATCGTTGTGTGTCTTGGTGGTTCATTATTTGCTGTTGCCACACACGCAGGAAGATCTGCTGTGTTCTCATGTACAGTTGAGCAAAGGCTTGAGGGACGACTACTCTGGACACTGAGGTAAGATGGATCATGGTGATGGGTGTGGAGGGAATTGGGATGGGATTAAAACAGAAAGTTGAAATATATTATGATGCTTTATCTTGGTTAGTATTCCATGATCTTTGGTTGCGTTGAGTTGGGCTTGTTTTCTTGACGGATAGGGGGTAAATGTTCTTCATTTCCCTTTGTGTCTGCACTTGTCACTCCTATTCTTCCCCAGTTCTGGTTACTGGGTTGCTTCTGTTTGCTGAATGCCATTTTAAAAAGAAACTGTTTTCACACTGTCATCAGGTGGATTCTCTCTTCTCTGGTGTAGGAGTGAGTGTAGGGACATATAATAGTAACTCCATGGCATTGATCTCTTCTACTCATTTTCATTCGTTCATGCCTCAACTGCTCATTTTTTTCAGTGTAAAATTGTTGCACCAAAAAAAATG
Source organism: Sardinella longiceps (assembly GCA_027497455.2). NCBI lineage: Eukaryota > Metazoa > Chordata > Actinopteri > Clupeiformes > Clupeidae > Sardinella > Sardinella longiceps. Next base: position 20,594 of record JAODXP020002108.1, on the reverse strand, counting down.
AAAACGAATAATCCTATTGTTTGACTTTTTGCAGTGTAAGATAAGAGAAGATAAGAGAAGATAAGATATTTTATTAGTTTCCCTGGGGAGACATTTGGCTTAGAAACAGGGAACTGTGCAATTAACACAACTAAAGCTCAGCTGAACTGTACTGATAACAATATCACTCTGTAAATTGTGTATTGGTGAAGACCTTGGCCCCTAGTGAGGGTCTCTTCATAACTGCATGCTCAGAATACTTTTAAAGACACAGAGAACTAGGTGAGTGACTCCTTGGCATTGCAAGGGCCTCATTGTAACTGCTAAGACACAGGAAGAGTGAAAACCAAAGCCTTCCTGTGACACACTGCTGTCTCTTCCTGTGTACAACAAGAATGGCTTTGCAGTCTTTTTCATTAGCTGATTTATCATGAGATACAGGCATAAATCTAAATAAAAAAATAAGTCAGACAAATATTGATAGTTGACAGTAAAATGATGGCAATTATCGGAATAGGCTGACATTGTTTCTGCCAAGTTCCTTTTAAAATAGTTTTTTTTTTTTTTATCACTGTTAAACAATTAAAGAAATGACTGCATAAATCTGACGTGACTCACATACAAACATATTGGATATTCCTTTGCCGTCTCTTGTACAACCAGCCCTCTCAAATGTAACCTCCTATTTCCTACTTCCACCACGACTAATTGGGCAAGACACACATGTTGCACAATTGCTCAAACTCCTTGTCACTAAACCATGAATAATTCAAAAGACTTGGCACTTTTAGAGAAAAAGGCCATTTTTTATCAGGTGTTTACAGTGTTTTGATTTTAAACAGATATTTTAGACACGGCGGGGAGCAGGTTTTATTTTACTTTTTCACAAAAACATTTCATTTACATATTCTAGATTTATACAGGATTCACACAACATCATTAACTCAGTTTTCACAAAAATGGTGTTTAGGGGGTTTTGCATCTGAACTCTTCATATATATATATATATATATATATATATATATATATATATATATATATATATATATATATATATATATATATTGATATTGATATATTGACTTGCACTTGTTTGTCCAGCAGGTTGTGCTAAAGTCACATGATGTGTGCCTTGTCAGCACAGCCAGTTCAGCGATTGAGTGACAGCAAAGTCCTTCTTAGGCAAGTTACATCACTCGGCCGCCATATTGGATACGCCTTCGGGCAGCTATTTGGGCTTAATAAGACCAGACCCTCCAAAATGAATGGGGAAATATCCATAAGTACAGATTGGCTGGTCATATGGACTTAAAAAGTATATGGTGTGAATCCTTGTTTAAATTTGAGTTGAACAGTGGCAAAATATTAGCCGGGCTCCGCCCTACTGGTGACACAACGCCTTCGGCTCAGCTACACACAGCAGGGCCACGACCTCGTTCAGGTACATTCCCTGATCCCGCTACAGCGGGATCTCCACCCACTTTTTCGGGAACCAATCAACTTTGAGCAGCTCCAACGGCTCTCAGTCCTGTTCAAGCAATCCCCTTCGCGTCAGAGGAAAGAGTGGTATGATTGGTTTGGCTTCGGCACAGCATTTTCTAACATTGACCAGTAGCAAACCGAGCCATTTCAGGGACGCGGGTCAACCATGCGTTTTGAGAAACGTTGTTATACGGGCTCTTGGTCAGACCAAAGTCTCGTAGAGCTTTGAAAGTCGATGCCAATCAGGCTACCAAAATATACCAGACAGACGCTAAAGCAAAGCTAAAAAACGGCAAATTGCTTACTGCCCCTGCGCTGACAATCGCGGCATGGCTATCACCATAGTGATAGAGGGAGTAAACAAAAAAGCTAACCGTCAGTCATACAGCGTTCAGTAACGCGATTGGCTATTTCACATAAGGCAGGACTTCCAGTTTCTCTACTCCGCCATCTTTGCGTTACGATCGGCCGTAGTGCATTTCAATGGGAGGACTTCTGAAGTGATTTGACTCCTCCTATATGAGTGTCTCTGGTGACAGGGGGCATTTTTCGTCGTCTCTCAGTACACTACCATTCTTTTCATTCTAACTCATTTATAAAGCCTAGAAATCTATACGCACTGTAGCGGTAGCAAATTGAATTTGCTCAGCGAGTACATCTAGCAATGAGCCATAGGTCAGATCTTGATGGTGTCTAAGCTGTTTATCTTAAATGTTTACGCTGTACCTATGGTTGTATTCAGACACCATTGTGTTTACCCAATCACAATGTTATATCCGGACAGGTAGTTATTGGGCGGGCTTAGGGAAGTTTGAATCGCTTGCTAGTTGCGCTGATTAGTTTTAGCCGTTTCACCCGGGGGTCTATGACTCGTCTCCAGACTATACATTTATGTAACAGTCTGGCTTGTCAGGCCATTAGTAATTAGTAATCATTTATTACTAATTGTCCAGCATTCATCACCACACCCTGTTATCTGGCTCTGCATGACTTCTGGTTTTGGTCAGGTTACAAAATGAACACAACTCATATCAAACTAGAAAAGCGTTCAGAGAGCGCCGACCTCCGCTAAGGCAATGTCGTCACAGATGGTGTTCTGGATCACCGATCGCCACCAAAATCAAATCAGTTCTTACTCATCCCAATAAACCCAATCCATGCAGTACTTTTCGAGTTATGTTGTACACAGACAGATATATATTACATATATAACATATGGACATATATATATATATAACATATATATAACATATGGACACACTCACAGACACACACACTGACGAAAACCTTGTGTAGCTGGTGGCGGTCCGCACCGCACACGGGTCTCGAACCCGCCACCCCGCAAGCTACAAACTCCCGGCGTGGGAGTGGAACACTCTAACCAACTGAGCTAAAAGCTGGAGCTTCTAACTCAGCGTGTTAGAAGCGCCCATGGAATTGGGTGATGAGGATTTACACACTATCACCGAGCTAGCCGCGCTAGCTGGCCTCCGTTACACTTGGCGGAGGTAATAATTACCCAATAACCCAATAACTGTCACACACACACACATACATGCCTGGGCTCTTTGTTAGTGCTGGAGGTGTGGGCACACACACACACACACACACACACACACACACACTGTACATACACAGACCTCATTATAGTGCACAGCAGCAGTGGGACTGTAAGCGGACACAAACACACAGGAGGGACATGCCTGACATGCTGCCCTCAGATGCCACACACACACACACACACACACACACACACACACACACACGCCATGAGTCAGTATGCCTAGTCTCTCACTCCCTCTTTCAACACACACACACACACACACACACACACACACACACACACACACACACACAATTCGCCCTCTCTTCAACTAGTGTCACTGGAGCCTATGAGTATCCAAGTTCAAGTTCAAGCGTTTATTTGCCATGTCAACCAAGTTGATAGGATTTTTTTGTGGCATATCCCCAACATCAATCAAACCAAAACAAATACAGACAATGGACAAGACACACAGCTGCAAAGCACATACAATAAATATAACTATGGGTAGACATAGACAGTAAACAGAGAGGGTCCCAGCAGACATTGGACAGCAGTTAAATTACAGAATATGCTGAACATAATAAAGTGCATTAAGGGTAAAGTGCATAGAGAGTGGGAGGTTATGGTAGGTTAAGATGTCTGATAGTCAGTGGATATGTGCTGTTCCTAAATCTGGATGTGGATGTAGTGATGCTTCTATATCTCTTGCCTGATGGGAGGAGATTAATTAGACTATGTGCTGGATGTGAGGGATCGGCTATCTGACCCTAAGCCCCCTGAGTCTCCAGTCACTGAGGCCCATGGGTAAGGCAGCATCACGCTGGGGGTCAAAGGTTATATGAGTATCTGACCCTAAGCCCCCTGAGTCTCCAGTCACTGAGGCCCATGGGTAAGGCAGCATCACACTGGGGGTCAAAGGTTATATTTATTATTTATTTTATTAACCTTTATTTTCCCAGGTGAGTCCCATTGAGACCTTGAGCCTCTTTTTCAAGGGAGACCTGACATAAAGCCATACAAGTTACAAAAAAAAACCCAATATAAAGAACAAATTCAACCATACAAAGACAACATGGACAGACTAAAAAACCAACAAACAGAAACAAAAAGTAAAACAATCAAACAGGACAGGACAAAGAACACAACAACAATAATTGAGAGCCTAGATCCAGGGAAAACATTTACAGCTGTCAGATTTGAGCTGAGAGATTATTTTTTCAAATGATTTAAAGAAATAAAAGCAGACGACCCAAGTTCTTTTTGAAGAAGATTCCAGCACCAGGGAGCTGCAAATTTAAAAGCTGTCTTCCCAAATTCAGTTTGAGTTCGTGGTGTGTCAAGTAGTATGTTGAACGCAAACTATAAGTTGATTGAATTTGGCAAAGTAAATGGGAGAGATATAAAGGCAGTTTGTCTATAATACCTTTATAGATAAAAATATGCCAATGAGTCCATCTGTGCAGTGAGAGAGAGCTGAAACCAGTCAGTTCATAGAGTGTGCAATGAGTGTGCGGTATATGAGTCTGACCCTAAGACCCCTGAGTCTCCAGTCACTGAGGCCCATGGGTAAGGCAGCATCACGCTGGGGGTCAAAGGTTATATGAGTATCTGACCCTAAGCCCCCTGAGTCTCCAGTCACTGAGGCCCATGGGTAAGGCAGCATCACGCTGGGGGTCAAAGGTTATATGAGTATCTGACCCTAAGACCCCTGAGTCTCCAGTCACTGGAGTCACCCAGTAGCATGATGGTAGCATGCCTGACCAGCTGATCGTCATTCAGAAGTCACTCAAACACACACACACACACACACACACACACACACACACAGCCACGACTCAGTATGAACAATGCAATCAACACACACACACATACGCACGCAGTCTTGACTCAGTATGCACAATACAATCCTCACACACACACACACACACACACACACACACACACACACTCACACTCCAACGCCGGATTGGGATACTGTATAGCCTAATGTATGTGTGTAACTATGTCTGTTCTGTTTTTCTGTAGGTTGGGATGTCTGAAACCCTGTATTAGATGAGGGATAGAGTCAATGACAGCCTGCAACACAGTATTAGTTCAAGTCCATGTTTGTCCTGTATCGGGTATCGGGTTAGTGGGATGTCAAAGCACAAGGCCCATGTTCACTGCTCATGTGGTGACCCTATCAAAATGAAGAAATCACAGTCATTTCCTCCATTGAGAATTTTTATTTACATTTATGCATTTAGCAGATGATTTTATTCAAAGTGACTTACATTTGTCAACTATCAATTTTATCAATTTTTCATTCAATTATATAACCCATACTACGTAAACCATCCAAGGGGTGAGGTTAACTTGTAAAGTAGGGATGTGTAGATCCTGTATAACAACCTCAAATCTTTGGGATAAACCATTTACACAATTATTTGGATTCTGTAAATAATAAACATGTCAGGCAGTCAGACCCTTGTGCCCTTTACAGCCAGTGGAGCATTTATGTGTCACGTTCCAGGTAGGTAGCGAACCCAAATGCGATGCAAAACAAGAGAACTTGGAACTTGAGAGTAAACTCTAAACTTTTACTTGAAATTACAAAACATAGAGACAAAGGAACATGACTACACACAATGACGAAGCAGGGAAACACTGGAAACATGAGGCTTAAATACACAAGACTTATCAAGGCACAGGAGGGCAGGGAACTAGGAACAACGAGAGGCAGGTGAACACGAGACTAGAAACAATAATCAAATCATGAGACACAGGTGAGGGGCGGAGACACAGGAGACACTAGAAACTCAAGACTAAGAACTAAAACAGGAAACACAAGGATCACATGACAAAACCAGGAAACAGAAACAAGAGACAAGTGGCGTTTTCAAGACGACGTAACGTTCCAAAACGTTTACTACGTCACCCATAGGGATGAATGGGAACTGTTACGTTACGTTACAAAACGTTACGCCTGTTGAATTCGCCCAAGGTCACGAGACAAAACCAGGAAGCACAGGGAGAAACAAGGCCAGAGACAAGGAAATACAAAGGGGCGTGGGCACAGGGTAAACAGAAGCACATGGAGACTAAGACACAGGAAACTAGGAAACACAGGACTAGACTAGAAAACACATGAAACACAAGAAACCAAAGACAAGAACCAAGGACTAGAAACTAGAGACAAAAACACAAGAGAAACACAAAGACAAAACCCGAAACCTGACATTATGAGGTCATTAGACACTGGTGTTGGGCAAGAGGAGCTTCATCTGTGGTTCTGATCTTCACTCTCAGGTCTGCTACACAGTTATGTCTCTACAGCTCCTGTTGTGTCCATATTGTTATTATACTGCTGGCCACCAGGGGGCACTCTTGTACACTTAATATTCTGTTATTTGAGACTGGAAATGTACTGCTCTTTGTCTAAGCCTAAAAGTTATAACTACTCCAGCTCAACATTTCTGAAAAGATGTGTTAAGTAGCCAGCCTACTTAAGGCTGTATTTCTTTACTAAACTGCATAATGACTTTTAAATATTTCCAAATCAAATGTGTTGCGCCCTCTAATGTAGGCTACACCGGCTACACGGGTTATAAGAGTTGTGCGCACAGCACAAAGTATCGCAGATGCGCTTTACCCACCATCCAGGACTTGTATAACAGACGTTGTATTGAAAAGGCAAAAAGAATCACCAAAGACCCCAGTCATCCCCATCATGGACTGTTTCAGCTGTTAGCATCTGGCAAGAGATTCCGCAGTCTCAAGGCTAGAACCACCAGACTTCACAATAGCTTTTTCAATCAAGCAACAAGACTTATGAACACCAAGTCAGCATTCACAGCCTAGACCTGTCAGTCTTTGCACGTTGAACTTTGAACATATACAATCACTCACACATAGACACACCTAAGCATATTCACTGCATACATTTTCTTAATCATTTTTAAATTATATTATTCTTGAGGAGCAAAAAAACACAAGAATTTTACTCTCCTGTAGTCTATCAGTAGACTATAATGAGATGTAATAAAGTTTTTCTTGAATCTTGAATCTATACCCTTTACCATTTACTACTCACTATAGGCCAAACATCAAAGCTACCAATAAAGTGGACAATCACAGAGCTTGGGAAAATATAAAAATACAATCTTTAGTAAATCTGTATGTTGTTGAGTCTGTATGATGGTATCAAAAAATCACATAAAGTAAGAACTGGTAGACAGATTTTTCTTTCAAAAGAGGCATACTGCTATACTATAATGTGTAGAGGCAACACAGGTTCTTGAGCCACGGTCTCTTATTCGTAGTCAGACTACACATTAGATTGCCAGGCTGCTTCATATATCATTATTTACTTTTATTTACTTTTATCTACTGTGTAGTCTACCAGTCCCACATTTCACTGTAAATTGTGCACTGTTATGTTTATGTAACAAACAAACAAACACACAAACTCTGAGCTGTAAAAGCGTTGACATCAATGATTTACAGAAACACTCAACATTTCACTTCACACAAACACCAACCCCTGAAGGTGCCTTTGGGTCTCAAGGTTGATTTCTGTTATCTGAGTTGTAAAAGGGACAATAACTCCAACTTACAGGAGCACTCAACATTTCTCTCTTTGACTTAAACACTAACCACTTCGAGTGTCTGGTTCTTGCAGAGATCTTCATGTGAGTACCTTATCATATTGTTTGTAATTGTGTTATTTCTATGGTGATCATAGTGAGTAAAGCCCTAAACTTCACAGCTGTCCTGCAGATTTCTACTTGTACCAGTTGTTTGTAAAAGCATAAAGGAGCATGCAACTGTACATTGAACTCATAGAATACTCCTCAAGTACTGTTACAACAACAACAACAATTGGATGGATTATGTTACTGGTGCAGGCACGTCAAAACTCCACTCTGTATGTAACGGATGATTGCTGACAGGGTATAAAATTAACTTTTTGACCCATCTGCAAATGGCAGGTAAGGCCTGATCATTTACCGGCCCAAAAATATTTTTACCGGCCACTGAAAAAAAAAAGTTTAGGGTGCTTTTAAGAACAACTTTACTTTTCTCTCAGGTGTGTCTGCAACAAAAGTTATAATACACCCAGGTTCAAAATGTATCTTATAGCAGATGGTCATCTAAACTCAACTACTACGGCGCCTACTGGCTCCGCTCATTTCATATTAATGACAAAAGTCATATCTCAGTAGTCTGCCAGTGGCAGGTAGCTTGGTTTTAGTTACTAGCCAAACCAAATTTTTACCCGCATTTGGCCGGTGGCGGGTGCTAATTTTAAACCCTGATTGCTGACGTTCAAGTCAGATGTTAATAGAGAGCATGATCTTCCAAAGATGGCCGGCAAATAATCAGAGAATTGCGGACTTTAATCTTGTCCGCAGTGTCGTTAGTCATAGGGAACCAAACTTTTCCATAATTCGGAGGCGCCTTGGCTCAGTGGGCTAGAGTGCCATACCATTACTCCGGGGACCCGGATTTGAGTCCGACCTGAGGTCATTTCCCGATCACACCCCATCTCTCTCTCCCACTTGTTTCCTGTCCACCTCTATACTGTCCTATCCAATTAAAGGCAAAAAGCCCAAAAAATATCTTTAAAAAAGAGAAAGAACGTAGCCTAATTCAGTGCATTGTAGTTTTGGTTGATACTGTCTGTAATTACTTATAAGAAGTGCAAATATGCTCTTATAGCCTACTGCTCATAAACCACATATCACCACATATACCGTACTAAGCTGGGCCAAGTTCCCCAAAACATTCTTATTGCTAAGTAGTTCTTAACCTATTCCTTAACCTCCCTCTTAACGTTATGACGTGATTGCCGAAATGTTCGTAACTTGTATTTTCTGTAAGTAATTACAGAAAATTTGTTCTGAGTGCCTTTCTAATTAACTGTAGTAGTCTTTAGGGATAAATATGGTGTACTATGTAGGTATCTAAATGCCCCTGACAAGTCCAATTTGTCTATATAAAAGGACAATAACTGTCATATAATCTATAAAATTGAAATGATATAAAGTAATGTAATCTTCCATCATAGATTTTATCAAATTGACCTAAAACAGAACGTCAAATAAGGACACCAGGGGTAACCCGGTTGCAGCATTTCAACATCAAAATCAACATTTGCAGCTATTACTTTAACAACTGTGTTAACACAGGTCTTCCTTAGCTGACTTTTAGCCTATTCAATAAGTGAAAATGTTTTTATTTTGTGAAAATAATCTAAAATTGAGAATGCTTAAAGGTATCCTGATATTTGGCCCTTTTCTGGGGTGTCTTGGATGAAATAAAATGGTTGGATGATTCATCCCCTCTCACTTATTTACTGTTATTATACAGGTCTCTAGAATGTTGAGGGAGGACCTCATTCACTTTCAATGGGCCTCCTCAACGTTCGCAGGCCAGTTATTTTTGTATAATGACCGCTGAAAACTATAATGACCGCTGTCAATGGCAACAGGTTTTTTGCTTGGGATTCACGTCTCTGTATCATTCCGCGCATAGAGAACAACATCGTTGAAAGTGAAAGGACATCAGTTGAAGTGTCTTTGCGAACTATTTGTTTCTCCGCAGAAGTTAGGAAACGTTAACAAATTAAATGTAATAGACGTTTCTGTAAAATATTATATCGTCGTGTTGGCAAGGACCCGTATAATAAGTGGGATAATGTATTGTCCGCCAGTCATTATAGAAAAATATTTCCTTTGAGGAAGAATCAGAGACCTCCGCTGCGTGTCGGCCTCTGGTTCATCCTTCATTCATAATTTCTTCATTTGACCATGAAGATAATTAGAGGGATTTTTAAAACTATAACTGTTTTATCAGTGGTCCTTAAAGCAGCGTTTGAACTATATTTGACTCCTAGGTCAGTGCTTCACAACTTCACAGCAGCTCCATGGATAGCCTGGGTCTTCTCCTTGGTACCCTAGACGATCTAACTGGCAACGACCTGAAGAAGTTCCAGCTGTACCTGACAGATGCGACACCAGAAGGTTTCAAGCGGATCCGCAGAGGGAAACTGGAGAAATGTGATTCCACAGGTACTGCAGACAGAATGAGGGAGGCCTATGGCAGTGATGGTGCCCTGAGGATAACACTGCTCATACTGAGGAAGATGAAGCACAATGAACTGGCAGACAGACTGGAGAGAGAGCTGGAGAAGAGGTAAAATGCTATAATGGTTAAGTAGCTGCACACTAACACATAACAGTAGTTTGCTCCTGGGTATACTTAGAAAGAGGAAAGAATAGATAAAGTACCTTGAAATATAGCAGCATTAGTGCCAGACGGTGTCAAGTAAGTGTGGTCAAGTGTAGCCAGTGGTGGTCCGCAGCGCACATGGGTCTCAAACCCGCCACTCCTCAGGCTACAAATTCCCAGCGTGGGAGTCAGGCACTCTAACCACCAAGCTAAAAGCCTGAGCTTCTAACGCAGCCGTTAGAAGTGGCCAAGGAATTGGGTTGTGAGGATTTACACGAGCTAGCCGCCATTTGTTACACTAGCAAGTGAACCAAAACCCCAGGGTGCTACGGTAGTTTCACTCACTTGCTTCATGGCACCGCAGAGTTCGGCGGCCTTTCTGCCAGCTCCTAACAGCTCCTAGACTATGCTCTTATTCCATTTTTAATGCCTAATTTATTTTTATTAGTGCTGTCAAAGGATTAAAAAAATTAATCTGATTAATCACAAAAATTTGCAATGATTAAGTGTGATTAATCACTTTTAATCGGAACTCATCGCCTCCAGTAAGAATTTGGATGATAGGATTAGGGTATGTTTGATCCTTATTTTGCCCTGTAAAGGCCCTGATACTAAATTGTTGGCTTTGTTCTTCTCAAATGGGGCAATTCACACCTGTCCCCTACCCCCAATGATTCCCCAAACATGTTGTTGGACAATCAGGAGCGAGGCAATAATGTTATATAGTTTGACTTAATAGCCAAGGTATGTTCTATCTGAATATGAGCATATATGCGCATAATGAGCATGTTCTTTTGAAAATGAGTGAAGTGTTTCTTGACTGGCAGTAATGTGTGTGTGTGTGTGTGTGTGTGTGTACAAAGTCTGATGCCCTAACCATTAGTCTATGTATAGCTTAATTTCTACCTGAACATTAATGTCATATTTTTATGTAAGTGGGAAACATTTACACACAGTTCAGTTGGCTGACCTCAATGACTGTTGTATGAAATTTGATGAGAGTTAAAAACAAAATTTTCTATGTTACCATTGCCTGTCCATTGTATCAAAATTTATTTATTTTTTTACACTATTGGTTAATTACCACTACATACATTTTGAGTCCATAGGTACGACAACCCAACGACCGGAAATCATTAATTTCCTATGAGGATACGGAGACCGCATGCAAACAGGGTCCGAACGACTGCGGTGCGAATCCGGCTCCTGATGCGTTAAAAAAAAATGTAGGCCTACTCGCCCGATAGTTTCGGATACGACAGAGCCAATGGTAGAGTGCGTTGCTAGGTAACGGTCATAAACATTGTTTAGAAATGCTTCAATATCAGCGAAATTGCACTATATTTTAACATTTTACAACTGTCAAACACAACAGAAATGTATTTTGTTGGCTCCTAAGTGTGTCAGGCGGTTTAATACAGGGTACAGTGCAAGTTACGTGAACTATCAATTCACTGCCATTTCCCCACCTCTCTGTTGAGAGCTCCAAGTGTCCAGCATCGGTAGGGAGAGTGTTGCGAAATTCGGAGCTAAAATATTGTAATATAGGTATTCTGCCCTCACTGCTGTCTGAGCACAGTTATGCAGATAGTTAACTTCCCAATGAAAGGACTCAAGACTGAAGATTCCGTTTAAAGGATTTTACTTGATCCCCAATGGCAAAGTGAAAACTGAAATAGACAGTATGTACATTCGAATGAATACAAGCTTGTTACAGTTTCACACTACTGTACAATGTATTCAGATTGCTTATAGAAACTATTTAAATACACAGAGAAAGATACATTGTTTCAGTTCAAAGTATCAACATTCTAAGCTGGAGTAAAGTTTACCAGAAAGGATATAGGCTACAGACATACAATGTAAGGTACAGGCAATTGAATAATAAACTTACAAGCTGTTCTTCTCATAGAGATCAAGACGTATTTCAAGTAACAGTATCACAGAAATGTATGGCTTCTTGATTACAGTTATCAGCTTAAATCTGTGTCCATGGCAACATAAACAAATAATGCAAAGGAATGGAACCCTGTGAATGGAACTCTCAAACATACTGGCTCTATCCAGAGCCAGAACAATAGGTAATGTGAAGGCGGTATAAGATTCATCATGGCCACTGGCCAGACTATACATTTCATGTCCAGCAGTGACCCAAATTATTACAATTATGTAAGGGATAACGGCCGCCGAGGTGTCCCGATATCAGACGAATAATGGACGACGCGAAGGCAAAGAACAGCCCGACGGCGAAGCCGAAAGGGCTGTTTGCCTACGCGAAGTCCATTATTTCTCTGATATCGGGACACCTCGAAGCCGTTATCCCGCTATCACCCGGTTGCAACTAAAACGTATAGATGGTAAGCAAGTGTTTAAAACATAAAAGAAACACGTGGCTCCGTTTAGAAAGAAGTTATCCTGTTCGGTTGGGGTACTATTTTCATATGAAAGAAGATCCGCAAGGCTGCATTCTAATGAGCATTGATATAGAACGCTGGTGAAACTTTTTTAACCCAACAATGCCTCAGGTGTCCTGTTATCTAGAAATAACGGACACCCTGACAGCCAATCAGAAAACAGTATTCCATTCCACCGGGTGATAAGGCATATTATTACATTGCCAGGTTTTGTATAGCACATTTAAAAAACAACAGCACCTGACCCAAAGTGCTTTACAGTAGCAGCAAGAAAGTGTGACATCAAATGGTCAAGGCAGAGCATTACAATCAAAAGAGTAAACTTCATTAAAAATATATGTATATATATAAATAGAAATAATTAAATGACAAAAATAGGTAGAGTAAAAAAAAAAACAAAACAAACAAACAAAAACAAACAAGTAGAACAGGACCAAGGAATAAAGGCTGGTTGGTGTGCATATGCGCTCACAAGTACCCACACACAATTGCACACACATGGATGGTGCAGATCAACACAGTGCAGATGAAATCAAAAGTAACGATAATTATCTGTGATATTTTTTTAATGTAAGTACACAATTAGTTGGTGAATGATTAGCACGTAAATTAAACATGAACTATCACCTAAAAGGCACGTGCAGAGAGGGGGTGCATGCCCTTTTACTCTTTGATGTCAAAAGTACCCTTCTGTCAGGACCTGCCTGTCTTTGGCATTTTAAAATTAGTTTGACTTGATCAAACTTCAAAATTTATTAAAATGTCTCACCAGTTATTTGTGCCATTTACAAATACATTTTCTGTGTAGCCTAAATTGAAATACCTTGCGGCAACCAGTCTGTGACGTCACACATTAACGTGAATTTCTCCAGGCTACAGAGGTGACAGTGCTGGGAGTTCTGAACTTGCAATACTCAGCTTGGACATCTATAATAAATTGTTTATGGTAGTCTAATGTTTAATGCTTCATAGCATCACTTAAAATACCCTGTCTACGTTATCACTTTATCCATTTCCATTAGCCTATGTGGCATTTTCGAAAATCTATTTTAAAATACCCCTGTTAATTAATGTTAGTCCTGTAATTCTCATGGACAAATTGTTCCGTTGTTCAACTACCATTGTGGACACCACAAAACAAAACAAAACAACAACAACAACAACAACAACAACAACAAAACATTTTTGTGTCTGGTAACCATGAGTCACATGCTCATACACACAGAGTAGGTTTTGTGTGACACAGGTGACAGGTGGGCCTGTCATTGTCAGTACTGTAATGTGGCAATACTACTTTGCAAACTACTTTTTGGTGTGAAATCAAATAAAATTAGGCAAGCCATTGAATTCATTGCTTTAGCAACCAGAATAAAGGAAATGTAGGAGCAGCCTACCCCCAGACCCCTGTAGCCTCTGTATAAAGACAAGCATTATTGTTGGATATATTAAGAAAGAAGATGTACAGTTTTTTTTTCAAAATACAGTATTCCCTATCCCTGTTGTAACTAGATGTACCGCATGCCGGTACAAAATATGACCGCCGCAGTCACAGTCAGTTATTTTGTCCGAGTAGTAATTAATCCAGCTGCGTTACCACCACCAGTGAACAGCACAGGAAGCGGCGACGATCCCACTGAAGGTTGGCGTAGCAGCTAGCTAGCGGCGACGATCCCACTGAAGGTTGGCGTAGCAGCTAGCTAGCATTGACGATCCCACTGAAGCAGCTAGAAGTGGCGACGATCCCACTGAAGGTTGGCGTAGCAGCTAGCTTCAGTGGGATCGTGGCCACTTCCTGTGCTGTTCACTGGTGGTGGTAACGCGGCTGGATTAACTAAACTATTTTACCTTGCAGCTGCAATCAATGGAATTATTAATAAAACTATAATTTATTCAATATTTTTGCCTCATATACTCACTCCACCCAAGCGGTACTGACTGGTCGGGCATTTCCATACTGGTGACACACATAAGATGGCCGCCGGCACTGACCTCGGATGAGGCAAGTTTCATTCAATATATTCGGGGTTTCATTCAATATATTCGGAATAGGGATGCCACGGTTATTGAATTTTACGGTTACCGAACGATACGCCCTCTACGGTTCAATAAACTTTCGTAAACCGCAATATTTCGGTTTATTAATAAAATGTGAATCTATTGAAGCTCCCTGAAATTTGCTTATGCAGCCAGCATTCACGAGCTCTACATGCTGAGCTCTAGAACACTCAACCAATCAGCGTGATTGTATGCTAATTAGCTCCGCCTGTCATGTGTGAAACTTTTCACTCACTGCACGTTAGACGGAGAGAGATGAGCTAAAAGCTTCACTCGGAAAGTAGGCAACATTAAGCCAGAAGAATTGCTGCTGTGGTAAGATTTTGTGCATACTGATGACCGTTTACACAAACAAAGCACTTAGTAACTTAAAATGCGTCTAATACCCTACGCCGCGTGCTACTAAACCGGTTGTCAGAAAATATCGCTTCCCACTCGCCCAAATTCGCCTAGGCGGCTCTGACCTAGCCTAATGTAAAATATTACGCAAGGATGTCTAGGGGCTGTAATGCTTATTTTATCTTGCGATGAGTTAGATCAAATGTCGAGTAAGACGGTGAGACTGGGCTTGGATGCAACAAGTGACAGGCTAAACGTTTTACAGAAAAAAAAGTCCTCTGTTCCTCTCATCCCCAGGCTCAACTATTGTAACATTAACATAAAGGCAAGCTTCTTTGCAGCACGGTGTTGTAAAGACACTGATAGTAGACTCAGAAATTAATTTCAGAAGTTTGGGATGTCATGCAAAGCATTGTCACGCAGACTGTTTCCCTTAAGTAGGCTACTAGGAGTAAAAGGCCTCTCATTCTGTTGTTGGCTACCAGCAGCACTTGAAATCAATGACATCATCCTGACAATTTCCTATAGTGAAACTATGTCCTCATTTGGAAATGAGCAAACAATAAAATAGGCCTAGGATACTGGAGGATATTTACTAGTTTAGGACATTTCATAACATTTCAAGAACATTAACAATGGTACCGTAATTGTTGGTTTTATTTGATTCTGTCTACCCCTCTAGTAGCCTATAGTAGGCAATTTATGAAAGAAATCAAATGAAAATTGCAGATAGACTGATAGATAGGCTGAGGGTTGATAAGGAATATAGTCATTAAAAGAACAATTTTATAACCCCTTTTTTTTGGGAAAATACCGAAACCGTACCGTCACCGTGGCCCCAAAACCGTGATGCATACCGAACCATGGGACACTGTACCGTTGCATCCCTAATTCGGATATATTCGGAGTTTCATTCAATATATTCGGGACTTCATTCAATATGTTCGGGACTTCATTCAATATATTCGGAGTTTCATTCAATATATTCGGGACTTCATTCAATATATTCAGAGTTTCATTCAATATATTCGGAGTTTCATTCAATATATTCAGGACTTCATTCAATATATTTGGAGTTTCATTCAATATATTCGGGACTTCATTCAATATATTCAGAGTTTCATTCAATATATTCGGCACTTCATTCAATATATTCGGGACTTCATTCAATATATTCAGAGTTTCATTCAATATATGCGGGACTTCATTCAATATATTCAAGGTTTTCTTTCATTCAATATATTCAGAGTTTCATTCAATATATTCAGGACTTCATTCAATATATTCGGAGTTTCATTCAATATATTCAAGGTTTTTTCCTGAACGGCTTGCCATAGAAAACATCAGTCCTGGATTTATTGACTTAGAAAATAAACTGAAACTACCATTCCTCCTGGGGGAAGTTGATACTTTTACTCAAATAGCCTCAGACTACTTACAGTCTTGCCACATTTTAAGGGAAGAGTCCACATGACCATCATCAAAATATCCACTAGTGCTTTTTCTTAATTTTATCTTTTTTTATTATTATTATTCCATATGTTTGTTTAAGTTGCATTTTATTTATTTAGTCACTACTTACTATTGTTATTCTCATTATTATTGTCATTATTATACATTAATGCTTTGGGAATATTGTATTTTTTTACATTCATGCCAATAAAGCTTATTGAACTGAACTGACAGGCCTATCACCCCAAACCAGTAACGCTTTCGCTTAATAGCACCATCTACAGGTCAATAATTGTACAGTCATTAAATGTACATATAAATTCATTTGTTTTATAGCCCCCCATGGATGAAATTCCACAAAACTTGACATATTCCCACAGGATGTCAGGTTCATCATACACATTAAATTTGGTGCAGTTCCTAACATCTGATCTAAAGATAGGGGCAATTAAAGCCGTATAATATTGCATTTTAATTTTTTACCATGGGGGGGCAAATCACAAATGACTGGTTATGAGCTAAGTTGATGTGGGCTCTTGAGACCAACATTCCATAAAAATTTCATCATACTCAATATCACGGGTCAGGTAGTTTTTTAGGAAAAACAACATTTTTTGGAGTTTCGGAGGGCGCAGTAGGGTGCATCAGTTGCCCTCACTTTCATAAAATTTGATGCATTTTTGTTTGGGTGTTCCTTTTCACCAGTAAAGACATCCTGTAAATTTTTTTGGCCAAATTCAAAAGTCTAATGGTGGCACCATGAGGACCATTTTTTGCCATTTTTGGCTAAAAATCGCTTTTTTTATGTATTCATGCAAGGGTTGAATCCCAATGTTGGAGTCCATTTATTGATTTCTTTTGACCCAGAGATCATGTTAAGAACATTTGCAAGGGATTGAAAGGCATTAATGTGATTTACATTAGATTTGTATTGTTTAAATGTAGTGGAACAATGATTCAATAAGCAGCTAAAACTCAAAATGTGCTTGATAATAGATTTAGAATACGTACCTAAAAATGTGGATCTAATATTCCATCAACATCATGTACTTTTCAGTCTAGTACATTTGAACAAACTTTTTACCAAGTAAAGTTCTTCAACTTTATATGTTTTATGGTAGTTCTATGGAATTCTTGTATTAGATTGACACCACTGTACGTAAGTGTGGCTGCTCGTATAATTTGGGCCTTATCTTTGTTGTATGGGTTTGGACCAGCTGCTATTGAAGATGAGTTAGTTCTTCCTAGATTAAAGCTCCTAACCCTGGGGATGACCATGATAGCATTACAATATCTCACAACAGAGACCTGTGCAAAAAGGAATACGTTTGTCAACAGTTTGACAGAGTTGCTATACGTTCAGAAGAGGAAAGGAAAAGGCAAAGATTGGAGAAAAGTGGGACAAGAGCAGAGAGAGAGAGGAAAGTATTTGTAGGTTTATTGTAGGGTGTCACTAGCATTACAAGGATACAAGGAGTTTTTATTTGTCACATGCATATGATAACTAGTGTAAAAAATACAGTGACTGGCGTCAGTCTATATGTGCAAAGTATAGAAGTGCAGTAAGAAAGTGGCCTGACAGGAGGTTTGGTGGGGAGTGGGGGCACACCAACAAGGAGCACCCAAGAACAACAGGGGCAAGGAAGAAAGATCAGATCAGGGGATAACTCAACTGCCGGGGGTCATAATGAGGGAGAGGGGAAGACTAGCCTGACTTTGGCCATCCCCTTGATCTACGCTTTAGCTTCGCACAAGGGTCTGGCATTTCACCATTGACAAACCATTGCAAGCTGGAGGTGTGAACAGTAGAAGTTTGAAACTATTAAATCTGATTTCACGCAATCGCTAACGTTATGCACCAGCTTGGTCGAGAAGTAGATAGCTACGGTAACCCTACTACAACAGAAAGCCGACTTTATCTCTCACAACTCCCGATCCTGCTTGTTTTTTTTTTAAGCGCGAGCTAGAATTGATCTCTGCAAACGATGCCAATGGCCGGAATGCCAGACGGAGTCGTGGAGGGAAATCATTATTGAGCGGAACTACGTAGGAAGGCAAAGCCAGGCTAGGGGAAGACAGGAGAGAAGCGACAACAATGTGCTGTTGCTTGTGGAGAATGGGCATGATGTTTGTGTGGTGTTGTATGAGGGGAGAGGCATGATGCTATCAATGTTATAACCCTGGTTTCAAGCTTGGTGTCTATGCTTATGCTAGCTCCTTTTTAAAGTTAGAATGGTGCTGGATTCCCTGGAAGATACAGGTGAAATGTTAAGAAGCTACAATGTCTTTCACCTACATATATGTGGCCATCATCAGATTTGGAACCATTGGTCTATCTCAAACCACCAGTGGTATCTGACAGCAGAGCTTGTACCTCTTGCTCTGTTAAGTATGGTGGACATTGCTGATCTTCCCAAAGGCTGCTTCCCCATGACAGGAAAAGACTGGGAAGCCATGCTTTCCAAGTCTACCAGAGGAAGCTGTGGCACTCAAACTGGAAAACCTATAGGTGAACAGTCGTTGCTGTTCTTTGCAGCTTTTGATATAGTTAATGATCATCTGCTCTCAACACCAGTTTAACAGTGAGATTGTGTGGCATCTTACTAGAGAATAAATGCTATATTCACAAACTTGATTGTGACAAATGATGTGGCAGAGCATGGGGTTCAACTAGCCCATGAAAAAGTTGGTTCTTCTGCCACAATTGAAAAAAAAGATGTTGAAGTTGTAGCAAAAGACAATGGTTCCAAATCTGAGATGCCCACATAAGAAATAGACATTGAGATTTGCTTACATTTCACTTGTATCTTCAGTTGTCTTAAAAACAGATAATCCAGCATCATTATAACTTTAATGGGGGCTAGCATATGCATAGGCGGCAAGCTTAAAATCGGGGTTATAACATTGATAGATAATGCTATAGTGACACCCTAACATAAACTTCCAAATATTTTTTGACATTCTAGACATACTGTCTAAGATATCTAAGTTATTTTAGATACTTGGTATGCTCTGTAAGGTGCCATAATGTTTCATAAAAAGTGATTGAAATTTAGTCGAAAATCATAAAATAGCACTTTTTTCCATAACTTTGAGCTCCTGGTGCCACCATTAAACTTTTGAATTTTGTCAAAATATTTCACCCAGTATGTTTTCTTACCAAAAGGAACATAAAAATAAAAATGCATCGTGATCGGACAAACTTTTCATTTTTAGGGGGCAACTGATGCACCCTAGGGCGCAGCGCAAAGATGGAGTGGCCCCCGGGGACCAAACGAAATTTTTCCGTAAAAGTCTACTGGGGCTACATGCCCACCAAGTTTCATGTGCCCCGGTGTTACGGTGTCCCGGGAATCGTTGACCAAAAATTCAGGAAGTAGATGACGGGAGAAAAAAAAAAAAAAAAACTTTGACAATCATTATATGACCGCTACGCTTGCTATGCTAGCGGCGGTCATAATTAATAATTACTTGCAATTAGATTTGGCATATTGTTTGTAAATGTGCCCTTTTTAAAAATTTGAGCCCCTGCACCTGCAAAGGTCTCTACACGGCCCTGCCACCTAGTCTACCATAAAGAACATCAGCTGGACACGACAGTTGATGAAATGAAGACTTGATCAGGCCTCTATAGAGGATACTTTTTAGAGGCAACTTCCACTGCTTCAATGCAACAGATTTTGTATAGCCTTCTTAACTCAACGAATGAATGAATGAGTGAATAATGAGTGCAAACGCTTATTCCAATCGGTTTTGTCCATCATCTGAGATGGGTTATTGGAATTTCAAAAGGAACCACATCTGTTTGATGACAAATGTTTGCAATGACTTAAAAAGGCCACAAAATACAATATATTTTGGAACAATTCTAAGCCTAAACACATTTTCTACCTGACAGGGTGGATGACCTGAAACAAACAACTGGGAAACATGACCAAACAGACAAGATTACACCTAGTAAGGCAACAAAACATTGAACATTTTTAAATATTCACCTGATATTGACTTTAGGTATAGCATGTTTTAGTACATTACACATTATAATGGATAATATTCCTCCATCAATTTATTTTAAATACTTTGTCTTCAACAGAAGAAAAGTCTAGACTCAAACA
>JAODXP020002107.1:0-2500 GCA_027497455.2 Sardinella longiceps | reverse complement strand
TGTGTGTGTGTGTGTGTGTGTGTGTGTGTGTGTGTGTGTGTGTGTGTGTGTTGTGTGTGTGTGTGTGTGTGTAACATTGAGACAACACGAGACAGAGCAGAAGTAGACTTGTTATACAGCAGTGAGGTTGTCTGTGATGTGGATGTCCAGAAACCAATTGCTCTTAACAAACTTAACTAGAAAAACTCCTTTTCCAACCCACTGCAGCATATTTTCCAGTTTTGCTTAATGGTTCTTCCAAGCCCTGAGGAGTAACAAGCATTTATAAAGCATTTACATAGCATCTATGCAGCAACAAAGACTGGTCAAGTGTTATTGATGCTCTATAAACATAGTTGACTTAGATTGGACACTTGGGCCATTATAGCAATCACCAGAACTTTCCATCCTGGGCCAGACAGCCATCAGGACCCTTGAGTCAGTATTGCCTTCAGGCCTTTAGGTGTCCGTGGCAGTGAGGTGTCATACTCCTGGACCCCTGTGTCAGCATTGTGATTAGGCATTTAGGTGTCCCTGGTAGCGAGGTCTCATATTATCAGGACCCTTGTGTCAGCATTGTGATCAGGCATTTAGTTGTCCGTGGCAGCAGGGTCTCATATTATCAGGACCCCTGTGTCAGCATTGTGATCAGGCATTTAGGTGTCTGTGGCAGCGGGGTCTTTTCTCTGATGACTCAGCTGCATAATGGCCTTTCACACGAGTGCAGATCTGGGTCATTCCACGCCAACTCACCTAAGGCCTCCCAGTTCATGTCATGAGATTTCATTGAAAAAAATCACATTTACTCTTCTGAGAAATGTAACCTTGCCAAATATCAGCTCTACCCCAAACTGTTTTCCTTCAATAAATTCTTGAAATGTAACTTTTTAAAGGCAAATTAGCCTATTTGCATCTCTCTATATTAGCTTCACTAATTAAAGGAATTTCAATGGATAAGCCTGTAAGTGTCACCATGCCTAGATAGATCCCAACAATGATTTCAAGTTGAAATTTAGCCTGTTTTATGCAAAACATGGACTGTTATAGAATAACGTAAATGCTTGTCCTCGAGCATCAAATCTTTACATTTCAGAATTCCACATCTCTTCGGTTTTCAATATTTTGTAGCTAAACTTTCAGAAATTGTAGTTTTACCTTGGTTCTTTCAGGTACTGAAAGTAAAATGTTTGCAAGCAACGATGAGCAGGTAGCCAGAGGCTCAAACATGGCCTCTCCAAGCTGAAAAGGGTGTTTTGGCTACTTTGGGACCACTGGAGACCAAAAGGGATTTGTTAGAATAGCTTCCATTTTTTCTCAGAAAGACCACCTTATATCAGGCACATATGAAAATTTCAGAGATGTGTTAGTGTCCAATTTTTTCCACCTTTTTTTGAAAATGTGTTAGATGACACACTACAGGTGAATGGGTAGGATTTTAAATTAAGACATATCGCAATGAAACTTTCCCCAATTGCTCACTTACATTAAGGTAAACATTTTTTGTATTGGACGTTTTCTAAACAAATTATGTTCAAGCAATGCAAATAAAGCATTATCAACTTAAATGAGCTGTGTGTAAGATTGTGGCCAAAATTGGTACTACAATGAGCTGTGTATTTTGAAAATGATTGTAGTACCAATTTTGGCCACAATCCTACACACAGCTCATTTAAGTTGATAATGCTTTATTTGCATTGCTTAAACATACAATTTTAGAAAACGTCCAATACAAAAAATGTTTACCTTAATGTAAGTGAGCAATTGGGAAAGTTTCATTGTGATATGTCTTAATTTAAAATCCTACCCCATTCACCTGTAGTGTGTCATCTAACACATTTTCAAAAAAATGTGGAAAAAAATTGGACACTAACACATCTCTGAAATTTTCATAAGTGCCTGATATAAAGGTGGTCTTTCTGAGAAAAAAAAATGGAAGCATTCTAACAAATCCCTTTTGGTCTCCAGTGGTCCCAAAGTAGCCAAAAAACACCCTTTTCAGCTTGGAGGCTATGTTTGAGCCTCTGGCACCTGCTCATAGTTGCTTGCAAACATTTTTTACTTTCAGTACTTGAAGAACCAAGGTACAACTACAATTTCAGAAAGTTTCACAACAAAATATTGAAAACCGAAAGAGATGTGGAATTTCGAAATGTAAAGATTTGATGCTCGAGGACAAGCATTTATGTTATTCTATAACAGTCCATGTTTTGCATAAAACAGGCTAAATTTCAACTAGAATTCATTGTTGGGATCATATCTAGGCATGGTGAAAATTACAGGCTTATCCATTGAAATCCCTTTAATTGGTGAGGCCTAATATAGAGAGATGCCTGTAGGCTCATTTGCCTTTAAAAGGTATATTTCAAGAATTTATTGAAGGAAAATGGTTTGGGGTAGAGCTTTGATATTTGGCAAGGTTACATTTCTCAGAGAGGAGTATAAATGTGATTTTTTTCAATGAAATCCATGACATGAACTGGGAAAATTTCTGAAAATTGGGTGAGTTGGCGTGGAATGACCC
>JAODXP020002106.1:0-27742 GCA_027497455.2 Sardinella longiceps | reverse complement strand
GTATTTCGTGACATCCTGGCTTCATCCTCAGTTAACCCATGTTCTCTCTCATCTGCATGGAGTTTTCTTTTTTTTTTTTTTTCCAAATAAAACAATAGCCTTAATGCTGCCCCTGTTTTCTTAAACCTTCACTTTAGTTTCCCAGCTCCTGCCCCCTCTACGCCCATACTTTCTTCTCGATGGAAAATATCCCCTTAGTATTTTCTGTGTGCCTACTATCCATCCCCACAATTGCTTCCCAATTATTTGCCACTGCATTTTCTATTCCCATAACTCCATGGTCCCCTAAATGTTTTTATTATCAATTATCTGACGCATATTTCACCGGAAAATGAAAACAAGCATTATGGCAGACTCAGTAAAAATCTTAGACGTCTCCTACACAAGATGCACACTTCTCTGTCTCTCCATACCCCTATGGTCAAGTGTGCCACTCCACACACACATACACACAGATACAGACAGTTCATTGCGAGGCACAGCCAACTCAGCGCGGCTCCTTTACACACACACGCCTGTCTAGGCTCAATGCTTCAGCACCCACACACACGCTCACAGTTGCGACATACTCACACTTTAACCCAACCCAATAGAGCTGGCCACAATACTACAAGCAACCAATACTTCAACACGAGGAAACAGATCAATCAAGTAATTCATCTCTCCTATATTACATTACGTCTTGAAATATCAGAATGCTTAAACAGCACTGATAAAGATGTTAACGTGTACACATATGTTAATATTCTCGCGCGCACATACACAAGCACAAACACAGACACACAGTCGAGGCAGTCACACCCCGATACAGCTGACAGCTACACCGCACTCAACAATAATGGCCACAATATTCAGTACTGATACAGATGTTACAGTGTACACTTGTGTTAGACCCCCGCTATTCTCCCTGAGAATGCGTCTAACACCCCCTCAGAGTCGCCACTATTCTCCCTGAGAATAGCCTGGATAATCCGCTGAATAACAGCGAAAAACCGTCACTGCGTGGATCCCCTCACGCAGAGGTTGTCGATTATCTTTGTAATAGGTGCCTCTGCACAGTGATAATGACATGCGACTCCTCACTTGCTCCCTGAGCACGCGCCGCTCCCTGAGCTTGCGCAAAACACCCCTCTTTCAGGTACAGACGTCAAACACCCCTCTTTCAGGGCACACCTAGGCAACCGCACTGCTCCTCTAAGAGCAGCCAGCTAGCTTCAAGAGACACCAACTATCCTATTAATCACGCCTGATTTAATAGCGATAAGGCACCCTCAACCCACTCTGTTCCTCTAAGAACAGCAACCCACAGGCCTTTCTGAATTAACCACAGAAATTAAATGTGTAATTCAGCACTCTTTACTAACCTTTGTCGGCCGCTCCAGCACGTTCGGGAATTCCGTCAGTCTGCTCCACGGATGTCGTCCCGGACTCACCAAATTAAATTCAAAGCGGTTTCTTCTCAGTGTGCGCGGTTCCGAGAAGTTGTGGCGTTGTCCTGGACTTCATCCTGTGTTGCAGAATTATGGAATCCCACTTCTGACACCAAAAATGTAGTAATTATTAGATGTTCATAAC
Source organism: Sardinella longiceps (assembly GCA_027497455.2). NCBI lineage: Eukaryota > Metazoa > Chordata > Actinopteri > Clupeiformes > Clupeidae > Sardinella > Sardinella longiceps. Next base: position 26,167 of record JAODXP020002106.1, on the reverse strand, counting down.
TACCAATCAATGGAGCCGGCCCGACAAAATCAGTCAAAGAGTTTAATGCATTTGTACAGACACTAGCGCTGGGAGAAAGGACAGCGACACTGCCACAGGGGCAGGTCCCGGGCCAACTCCCAGATCACAGCTTGAGAGAAGCATTTATTGGGACACAAGCAACCCCCCAACATGCAGGAAAGCCATAAACATTTTGGTTACTGATTGGCACAACTTGTGTTTCCCTTTGGGGCACAGAAGACTCTCATGCCATGTGGTGATTTATGACTGGGTCCATAAATTGAGCAACTGGTTTAAGCAATGGTGTTTAGGCAAACATTCCAAAGTCTAGTTCGCTGACTAGGCACAACTGGTAAAACATTTAAAGTTGCAACTGGTTACATACACACTCTGGAAATTTCTCTCACAGCATGTTATACAGGAAGTGGTGAACAGATTGAAGGTTTCTCTATCTATGCAATGATGCACCCAGCCACCCCAGAAACCACAGCAAGCCAAAGACATTTTTAAAAATTAAGCCTATATGTTTAAAGAAAACAGATGTAGTGCCTAGACTAGAGGTACATAATACAACCACATTGCCTTCTGTAGAAAATGAATATCCTTTCATACTCTTGACAAACCCAAATTGTTCTGGAATAATTCCACAAAAACTGTCTGAACCAGACCTAACTGTAGGTTACCTAGACTTGGGTTCTACTACTTAACATTATCAATGTTTCTTTTATTATTATTATTATAATTTTTTGCTTAGGAAAAAGACCAAACAAAGACACAGACTAGAGAGGTAGCTCATTCTTCCCCTCCGTGTCCCACAGGAAAGCTCCTGTTCAGACAGCAGTTTTTATATAACATCATGCAGTTCAGAGGATGGAAAGCTTGCCAACTGTAGATCAGATAGTAACCGAATGTTACAGAGGATTTCTTTATTACTTGGAATTACCCTACTGTGTGAGGTTAAACACTGACTCCTATATACGCAAGTCACCATTTTCAGTGGTGAGAGTTTGTGGTCAGATGAGCTTGAGAGGTTCAGTCTTCTGTGAACACTGGCTTAGATATTAGGTTTGACATCCTTATAAGCAGGGGCGTAGCAAGCTTTCCAAAAGTGGGGGGGTTCTAAGATGGGGAAGTAAAATAGCCACTGAAATTATCACAGCCAAAATTATAATTAGGCCTATAGTCTCGCGACCAATTGGAATTTCTGTTTTATAATAGGCCTACTAGAGTTGCCATCACATGCAGTAGTCACAAGTAGTATTTGCAAATTTTCTCGGCCATTAGCCTAAAATGTCTGACGTAGGTTTATTACAAATGCTGGTCTGGTGGATGAGGAATTGGGCTTTATGAACATCACATTACTAATGTCACAGATCAGGTCTACCAAGCAGTTGTGAATCAAAGGTGTTATAATATTTGATAAGTGGGGTAGACAGACACATAGGGGGGTCAGCCCCCCTCCCCCCAGGAGATTTTTGAATAGTTAGATGTTATTTCCTGCATTCTGGTGCATTTTAACAGGTTATTAGATTTTTTTTTAATTAGCTGAATGATGTAATCCTGTCCCTACCCCAAACCCAAATTCTGAGCCAAAAACTAAACTGGTATTTGGTTGATCCAGGGACACTGAGATTCAGCACTGTCATCTATGATTTTTATAAGTTTCATGGAAAGTATGGGGCAATAGGCCTACGGGGGATGGTGGCCCTGAGGCCTACATGGAGGAATTTGTTTCACCAATTGAGCGTAGGGTGTCTTAATTCAAGTCTAGCCTACAATCTTTTATTTTTCTTCTGAAAGCCCATGGATCTGGAGGCCTCTGTTCACTCTCACGCACTGTGTTAACTTTGAAATACGTGGCTCCTGTTATCACTGATATCAGGGGAAAAAGTGAAAATATATTACACTATACAGTATTCCAGTGTCTCTAGTGGAAATATTGTCTACATATTTCTACCAAGCAAAAAATTAAGTTGAAATATATTACACTATACAGTATTCCAGTGTCTCTGTGGAAATATTTGGTATTGTTAAAATCTTACAAAAGTGAAGGGGATGGAATCATATTTATGTGGGCATGTCAAAACACCCCCATGCCCCCCGTCTGCAACGTCCCTGTGTACAGTAACCTATCTTATCAGAGCAATGGTAACATTATTAGCGCCCACTGAATTAAATTCAATAATTTAGAATTTAGATGGGCATCTTGTCCCAGATTACCCTCTCTCTAATGACTGCATAGAGTTGTTCATGTAAGTGATAGGGTGGCTGAACAGCTTGGATTATGACATTTACAGTGAGTGTAGAGCATTTCCGACCATTGTTTCTCTCTCTCTGTTTAAAATATAATTTTAATTTCATATAGGTGGGGGGGATGGATTGATAAAAATGCAAAAGTGGGGATGTTGTATCCCCCCCATCCCCCCCGTTTCAAACACCCCTGCTTATAAGCCTGCCTTTGAGTTACTGATTATGTACACGCACGTGCAAGTGTGTGTGTGTGTGTGTGTGTGTGTATGTGACTGTGCATGTATGTGAGTGTGCGTGTGTAAGCATGTATCTAGTCTATTGAAACAACTTACATCCGCACACCTAAACTCTAACTCTAAACTAGGTCGAGTCCCTCAGGTCATGACACTTCAGAACATATTGTGCTGCTAAGATGGCGGAAAGCCCCTCTCCAAGCAGTATGGTCATTTTTTCACAGTTTTTAAGATCTTTGTAATTTGAGATAGATTGCTGGAGTCTGGTGAAGTAACTCTCTCTTCAACTGTTTTTTGAGCAATGTACAGGAAAGTGCTCCTCTGTCTCAACCTCCTCTGCCTGGTAGTGACCACATAGGCTAGTCTTTGTTCTCTGGACAGCCAGGGTTTCCTGTGCCTGCCTGTTTTAGAGGGAAGTGCTCCTCTGTCTCAACCTCCTCTGCCTTGCAGTGACCACATAGTCTTTGTTCTCTGGACAGCCAGGTTTTCCTGTGTCTGCCTGTTTCCACAGCTAGGTTGTGGTCACTGAGCCTGTACTTGGTCAGGATTAGCCTCTGCTTTGTATCTCTGACAGAGATGAGATACCCAGCCAATTCATATTCTCTTTTTAGGATCAGATAGGAATTCATTCTACTTTGGTGGATAGCTTGGTCTTCCCAATGTTGTAAATAGGTTTCTTTTGCTTGATTCATTATGTTTTTGACTCCAATGGATGCTTGGGAAACATGGCTGGACTGAGCTTGATGCGTGATTTTGTTAGTGGATTAGTTAGCTTCAGTACTAGCTGGCATAGATAACTCTTTTCGGGGTTCATTTCTTGGGTTTACAGTGCCTGAAATTGGAGGGTATTTTTGGGACTGCTGTCTAGGTGCATGCAGAATTTGAACACTCTTTTTTGAACAGGTATAGCAAATGGGAACCTAATTCTGCTCTACATGCATTGTTTGGTGTTTTTTATTGAACTTTTAAGATGGATCGGCAGAATTCTGCATGTAGAGCTTTGGTTGGATGTTTGTCTCACTTAGTGTAGTCATGCATACCAAGTGGACCCCATACCTACCTTCCATACAGCGCAATAGGCTGTAATTGTTAACATTGTAGAATTTTCTTTTTATAGCATAGAGGGCTCTGCGGGCCTTTTCTTTTAGGGCATTCACGGCCAGGTTGAAACCTCCGAATGCAGTAATTACCAGACCAAGGTCTGTGTACTGCATTGTGTGCTCTAGGAGGGTACTACGTAGGCTAAATCTGTATCTGTTTTGCTGACACCTGGGTTTCTTTTGAAAAATCATAACTTTGGTCTTGGTTGGGTTTACTGCCGATTCCAGGACTGGCAATACTGCTCCAGCTGATCTAGGAGCTGCTGCAACCCCCGTTCTGAGGATGAGATCAGAACCAGGTCATCCGCATAGAGCAGGCATTTGACCTCCGTTTCTTAGAGTTTGAGTCCAGGGGCTGCAGACTGCTCCAACTGCACCGCTAACTGATTAATGTAAATGTTGAACAATGTTGGACTCAGACTGCAGCTCTACTTCACTCTTTTATTTTGTTTGAGGAACTCAATACAGGATTTTGAATTTGAGTGCATTGATTTGATTATGTTGTATGCTTTACCTCCTACACCACTTTGCTTTTCTCTCTCTCTCTCTCTCTCTCTCTCTCTCTCTTTGTCTGACACATCTCACATATCCTTTGTAGGCTGTGGGTTTTGACAAACCACAGCAGAAATAGTTCCACAGACAAAAGGTGTTGTGTTGAAGGTGTAGCCATAACTGGTCTGAAATAAAAATGTGCTCAGAGAGTGCAGACCTCCGCCAAGGCAATGTGGTCACAGACACAATATAAATTCCAGATCATGTTCTGGATCACCGATCGCCACCAAAATCAGTTCTTGCTTGTCCCAATATACACATTGTCTGAAAATTTCATCCAAATCGGTGAAGTACTTTTCGATATATCCTGCTGACAAACAGACAAACAAACAGCCAAACCAACACGACCGAAAACATAACCTCCTTGGCGGAGGTCATAATTAGAGGTAGTGAAGTCATTAAAAGTTATGCAAACAAAAAAGACAAACTTAAATGAGTCTGAAATTGTAAGATTAGTGAGTCTCCTGAAGGAATTGGAATCAGAATATATTACAGTACTTAACCATATACATTTTATGTCTTTATGTTTGAACTAGGCCTGACTCGACTGGCTTTCCCTGACTGTGATTATGAATTACTATCTCATTCTGTCCCTGCTGTTTCCACCATTACACATAAGGCGGGATATTATATTCTTGCTGCTGTTTTTGTGCTCGCACTGTCTATGTTTGTCCCTTGTGACAGTAGCTATCTGCTCTACCACGCTGGCACTATTTTTGTGAGCGGTCTGGCAATTTCCTGTCTAGTTAGAGCAGTTGATGTTTTTTTGTGTGTAGCATGCTGTTTCTCCCTTGATGCAAAATCAAGGTATTTTTTATTTCTTTTTATAATTCAAATTTTGGTAACCCTAAAATCACCATCACTCCTGAGTTGGTCAAACTCTCTCCATACTGTAATGCTCTGCTTATTATTAGTAGTATACACAACTATGCAGGGAAATATGGAACATAGAATGGCATAAACCATAAACAGACCGAAGATCTTCTTTAATTGAAACAATGATGAATAATATTGCAATTTATCACAAATCACATACAGTACTACATAGCCTATTTATCACAAATAACACTAGCTTGTAGATATAAAAAAAATAAAAATAAAAAAAAATAAATAGATGCCGCTGTTGTTTCAAGATGTTCAGATTGGCTCCAACAGGTTGTAAGACATTTTATTTCTGTAGGACAAGACAGATGAGGTTAAATGTTGTAGCAAAACTAGCAAAAAATCAACAAAACCTGGATCATAAAAATAGAATTTTAATTCTATTTTAGAGATTAAATTTTTTAAAAGTCGTGATCTTACCTTGAAATAAAGATGTAGGAGACGAACTAACATTGCGGCAGCTAAAATGACAGAAGGCAGGGCTATGAAGAACATAACGAGTCCTACTACATCGCTACCTATTGGAGTAAAAGAGAGTGAATAGTGTGTTGGGTATTAATACAGTATATCAAATTAATCTTACTGACATAGCAGAAAGCATGGACTCATTTACAGCAGTATACCTGCACTCTGAACGGTGAGTTTCCATTGCATAGATATAGATGTGATGCGATTTAGATGTGTGGTTATGGTACAAGTGTAGATCCCACCATCTAAAAGTTATGTTTAGTATAGTTGTAATTTGGTGTAGCTCTGTTGTATTCTTGTATGTTACACTTGCGGACTCAACACTGATTCTGTCAGAGAAGTTTCTATGAATTTCTGTAGATTTGACAGAATAGTCATAAAGGAGTGTAGAATCCTTTTTCCATTGGATGCTTGTTAGATCACCAGTAGCTTGGCATGGTAGAGTCACATTATATCCAACATGAACAGTATACAAATTGACAGTCCCATGCTCTGTGAAGAGGACATGAAAAACATAAGTGGTCAAATAATAAACATGAATGATATACAGTAGGTAAAATTAGCCTCACTCATGCACGCCAGCATCTGCACTCCCTCATCTGAAAGCTCTTCATAGGAGAGTTGTTTCAGAAAATCCTTGCATACAATTTGACGAATGACTTGTCTGTCATCTTACTTCAACCACTCACATCAAAACCAACCCATGACAAGATAATGCATTTTGTGAAGCAACACGATTTCTAATTTCTCTATTTCAGACAAACGTAAACATCATCATCTGTGGCATAATTTCCACAATAATTGATATGTCGCAGAATAAATAACTCCTTCAAATATTATTGTTGTGTTTTGTATGTCTGCATTTCCTACTAAATACAATTTCGGTCACGTTTTACATGGTATTTTTAACTTTCTGGAACTATTTTTTTGGCAAAGTAATACCAACAAGCAAAAGAAAAAGGCAAATAAAGCTGGAGGTTTAAGATTGCACAAAGCAAGTCATTCTTAAGCAGAAAAGGGGGATTCTAAATGAGCCAAATCCGAGACAGGACCAATCATCAAAATTTTGGTGTCAATTCTATTTCATCCTAGACAGTCTAGAAAAACATGCTAAAAAGTGGACTAAAGGCTAAACATGCTAAAAAGTGAACACTTTACGGTAAGGGTACATGAATTATCATGAATTCATGCATGAATTCATTCATGATTCATGCATTACTTCATCTCTGAATGTCTAATTAGTCATCAGGAATTAACATGAATTCATTGTTTGTCATTAATGACCTCCTGCTGAAATAGCACATGATCTTAAGCATTAATTACTCTGGGTACATTATCATGAGTCATGATTAATTAGCATGATCATGATGTTTTTGTGCAACAGCATTGTGGATATTCATTGTGCATTGTGGATATTCGTGTGGATATCATAATGTGTGTGTGTGTGTGTGTGTGTGTGTGTGTTTGAAACTGCTTGTAACCGTACATTTGTGATATTGTGTAATATAGAAACAATTTGCTTGTGTCGTTGGATTTGCTAATTTATTGATTGGAGTAGTATCGTAACCTGGCTAACCTATTTGAAAGCATGCTAACGTGTAGCCTTTTGTTAATTGCCTTGTTACGTTTGGGATAAACATGCAGCTCATGCGTTTTTGAAGCGGTTTTCTTTGTACCAGGTTCAGATGCTATGACATAAATAAATGCACTGCATTGTGTGTGCCATCGATGTGTTCGTTTGGGAGGATGAAAGCCTGATCTTTCCATGTTTTTTTCTTTCCAGCAGATGCCGGGTCATGCTACAAATTATTGCCGACTGGACCACAACATGCCTGTTCTAAGGTTGTGGTTCAATGTTGAGGCGGACTTAAGGCAGGACTTTCGCCTCAGCAGAAGAGCATTAAATGCTGTCCAAAGGCTACTACAGAGAGAGCAGGACCATGGTTGGGGCGGACAACTGGAGGTCCTGATCTATGTATATTGGATGGCACATGGACTCTCTTACATCGTGGTGGCTCGTGTGTTTGATAATGTCCCCAAATCCACGGTGCACCGGGTCGTCCACAAAGTGGCGAATTACATATGCCAAAACATTCGGCGTGCCATTGCACTCCCCCAGGCTGGAGAGCTGGATGCAGTTGGCCAAGGATTTGTCCAGCTATCTGGGAGCCCTGCATTCAGAAATGTTGTGGGTGCAATAGACGGTAACCACATTAGAATAAAGCCACCAACACGGCACCGAATAGACTATCTGAACTACAAAGGTTTTTATTCAATCAACATGCAGGCCATTTGTGATTCCACTGGAAGATTCCTGGACATCTTTGCTGGTTACCCGGGCTCCATTCATGACACGAGGGTCATGAAAAACAGCACCTGCTACAAGGCGAGGCGGTACCCTCCACCAGGCTACGTTCTCCTTGGGGATGGTGGCTATCCATGCCTAGAAACACCCATCAGCCTCATGCCTCCGTACAAGGAACCAGTCAACGGACCAATACAGGGGCGCTACAACTACTACAATGCCAAGGGTCGTAGTATAATTGAGCGAGCCTTTGGGGTTATGAAGACCAGGTGGTGGTGTACCCTTTTCAAGGCACTGGAAGTGAGGCCAGTGTTTGCTCCTCAGGTGATTGCATCCTGTGCCTTTCCCCACAATGTCTGTCTGGACAATGTGGACCTGCTTGAGCCAGATGAGGATGTGGCAGAGGACAACCTGGAACCCCAACCTCCCCGAGAGCCCCTAGCAGTTAATGAGGCGAGTGGAAATGAAATGCGGAACAGATTGGCAGCCCTGGTGTCACAGTATTGATGTGCAATAACTATAGGTTTTGGTGCCTTAAAAAAAGACTTTAATTGCTGAAACACTGAAGACATACAGGTGCTGGTCAACGAATTAGAATAATTTGAAATAGTGCAATCATTAAATTCTTTGAATGCATTTTTTGTGCAGAAAGCAAATCAGGTGTTCACCGCACCTGTCCTACTCGTTAGACTAATCACAGAACTCGTTACCTGTAAAATATTTGCTCAGCTGAGCTTTCCAAAAGGCCCATTTAGGCCATTTAACTGTGACACTGTTGTTTTATTGAATTAGAATAATGGAGAAACCGTTTCATTGAATTAGAATAATTTTTATTATAATTAGAATCATCATTTTCTCAGTATTTTGTGGCTGCCCCCTTGGCTTGTAAGACTGCCTGAAGTCTCCGCGGCATCGATTTGACCAGCTTGTCGCAAGTTTCCGCACTCACAGCTTCCCAGGCAGTGGCGATGTTCTGCTTCAGTTGGTCCAGCGTAGTAGGCTTTCTGTCGCGAATTTTCCGCTTGACGATGGCCCAAAGGTTTTCAATGACATTGAGGTCAGGCGAGTTGGCCGGCCATGCCAAAACTTCAAGCTGTTTTTTAGTGAACCAATCTTTGGTCGACTTTGCCGCATGAGCCGGTGCAAGATCCTGTTGAAATATGAAGTCTTCTTCGCCGAACTGTTCCTCAACAGTCGGAATCAGGAACGTTTCCAGAACATCTTGATATACGGCAGCATTGACAGTCTTCTTGAGGAAGCAGAGTTTCCCTACACCTCAAGCGGACATGCATCCCCAGACCATAACGCTCTGGGGTTGTAGGTTTCGCCACCACGACGCCAGACACGAGGACCTTGGTCACCGAAGGAGATGCAGAAGCGTGATTTGTCACTGAAGACCACTTTCTGCCAGTCTTCAGCAGTCCACTCGCCGTGTTCTTTGGCCCACTTCAGCCGTTTCTCCATTTGTTTCTTGTTCAGCATCGGTTTTACTGCTGGAACGCGAGATTTGAAGCCGAGTTCGCGCAGACGACGGTAAGTGGTTGATCTGGAGACGTCAGCGCCGGTCTGCTTGTTCCACAAGTCGGTGAGCTCGGAAGTGGACTTGAACCGGTTGCTGACTGCGATCTTTCTCAGCTGCTTGTTGTCGGGAGCAGAAGTTTTTCGGACGCCGGAACAGTTGGTGCGCTTGCTGCAGTTTTTCTTGAGAGCTTTGCAGACGGAAGACTGGCTGATGCCGAGCTGCTCAGCAATTTTAGTTTGGGTCAAGCCTTGTTGGCGAAGGGCTTGAATTTGAGCCACTATTCCGGTTGAGAGGTCGCGCTGCTTACCCATGATTGATTTTACAACTTAGAAATTCTACTCAACCCTGACTTCATACTGCACAGTGAACACTCTTCACAGAAAACAAAAATTCGAGCATTTATTCTAATTCAATGAAACGGTTTCTCCATTATTCTAATTCAATAAAACAACAGTGTCACAGTTTAATGGCCTAAATGGGCCTTTTGGAAAGCTCAGCTCAGCAAATTTTTTACAGGTAACGAGTTCTGTGATTAGTCTAACGAGTAGGACAGGTGCGGTGAACACCTGATTTGCTTTCTGCACAAAAAATGGATTCAAAGAATTTAATGATTGCACTATTTCAAATTATTCTAATTCGTTGACCAGCACCTGTATTTAAAATTAGTTTCTGCTCAGTTTTCTGCTCCGTCTCCTCGTGGCGCTTCTGCTCCTTCAGGCTCTCCTGTACCAGGTAATCCATTATGGGATTGGAGGACTTCCTGCTCCTTTTTGGGGATAATGGGGATGGTGGAGAACGAGAGCGAGATGGGGTGAATGCAGCACGAATGGCGAAGGTGCATGGCGCATCGGAGGTACTGGGCTCAGCATTGTTCTGGGGGAACAAGACACAACATGACATTATATTACATTCTGTCACATTCATCCATTGACAGAAAAGGTGTTACAGAATTAGGTAGTGGTGGCTGTGTGTACAATACTGAATTAAAAAAAAAAAAAAAAACGTCATGCACATTCATTCTTAAAGACCAATAGATACATACAATATACAATACAATATGCATTTATATAGCGCAATATCACAACTATGAAGTTGGCTCAAGGCGCTTAGTTGGCTCAAGGCGCTTATTACATAAATAATACATGGCTGTATGTTTACCAAAGCACTTCTGATGATGACATCCTCCTCTGCACAGGCGTCCACCAAGAGCGGAGGGTCCATTGCTGCTCTTCCTCCCAGCACCTCATGCATATCTTCATAGTATTGCCATGTCGTAGCGGTTTCCTGGCCTTCGTCAGTCCCACTCCCAGTGGAGGGAGTCCTCAGCTCCTGCAGGAAGCAAAACAATTAAAACTCAATGGCAATTATAAATGCATGTCATTGCTCACTGACGATATTTTAAGAGCACATAGTATTCATCTACTTAAAGGGCATTACTTCTTGTTTACCTTGTACTCCTTTTTTAAATTCTCCCATTTTTTGGAGACCTGCTGGGAGGACACCTTCCCCTGCAACCCCAGCTCCTTGATCAGCCTCCTGTGTTATAAATACGAGGGATAACGTATGAGCAGGACAGTTAACGCCTTAAATGCACTAAAACAAACCATTGTGAGCGACATATGACCTAAAACAAATTACTCACTCCCACTGTTGTTTGGCCGAGGCTTTGGACTTCAGAAACCGGTCTTCGTTTTCAGCGCAAAAACTGACCAGGGTCTTTGTTTGTGCTTGAGTCCCTGTGAATCACAGTCATGTAACGTTATATGGATACTTGTGATGATAGGTAGCGAAATGACGACACGTCACTCAAAAGTAACTTATCTATGGTTAATCAACTACATTACTTGTAAATACAATTTCAAAAAAGACAACTCGGCACTTTCATGTGCATTGACTGATTAACGTTACTCGGTAAATAACGGCAAATAGCGATTTTCCCCACACAGCGTTTATAGCAGAAAACAACTACACATTGCCACCATGGTAACCTCACACAATGCATCAGTTATCACAACCTAAAACAGTTAAATTATGGCAAAAAAAACAGCTACTTACATTTGTGTGCTTCTCTCTTGTTGGGCGCCGCCACTGTTGAAATGTTTCTCGTAGCCAGGTAATCGCTGGGAAATATCTCGTACCCCTCCAAACGGAGTCAGCCTGGCCATACCACTACGTTTCGAGGGGTACAAAGCCCTCCCCCTTACCCCTACCCTCTGCCTTAACGAGTATTGGGATAGCCCTACCCCTACACGTGGGGGGTAAGGGGTAGGGCCAAGGGGTGAATTGAGATTGGGCCTAAGTAATGTATTAATCACAAATGAATCATGAATGAATTCATGCATGCATTCATTATAATTCATGTACCCTTACTGTAAAGTGTTACCACGTGAACTTCCCCTTAAGTACTGTGATGAAACTTGTCGTCTTAAGCATCATCACGTGAGTGCTACCTTCCAGATTTTAGCTTTAATAAATGAACGATGTTTTTAGCTTTGATAAATGAACGGTGTGCGTGGTGTGTGAGCACGCTTGTGTGTGTGTGGGTGTGTGCGCGCGCTTGCCGCATCGTGTGTGTGTCTGTCTGTCTGTCTGTGTGCGTGTGTTCGAGCAGGTGTGTCTGTGTGTGTTTGTGCGTGTGTGTGGGTGCATGGGGAAAAAGGGAGGGTTACCTGCTATGGTCGTGTGTGTGGTTTATGGGTGGGTTACAGGCATTGTTTTAGCTTTTGTATATCGGGCATTAGGCCTAAGCCATCTGTTTATTTATTAACCTAATAGCTGTGCTGTGCTTCTTACTAAAGTGCATGGGGATTTATAGAGTATGCTGTGTAGCCTATTTTTGTAGTGAGGCCTCTTGGGTTTGTGCAATACTGTGTGTGAAATAATGTGCGTGCAATACCGTGTGTACAATAGCCTACTGTGATGTGTGATGGTGATGGTTATTAGTAGCCTGACAGGCCATCTCTGTACAGAAGATTTTCTGTACTTGAGTCTGGAAGGGCTGGATTGGGTAGAGGGTGGGCGCAGTCATTGTCTGTCAAGTCGTCTCTGCACGCGATTAGCCTAGAAATCTAGACGCCCCTAGCTAGCCTAGTGCTCGCTAATATTATTATTATTTTTTAGCTCGCTAATAACTTGTAGTATCATAATTACTGTCATTGCCTGATCTAATAAAGTTCATCTGCAACAAAAACAAACAGTAACAACTTACTCCTTAGGGATACATGCAAAAAACTCTCAATAACTCCATAAAACGATAGCGTCTCAGTTTATAAGTTCCATTCCACAAATTTTGAATTTGCTTCAGCGTAACAAAAAGACGGAGATCTCTGCAACTCTCTTTCGTCACTTCTCCCTTACCCCTCAGGACGATTTGATTGGTCTGATACAAGTTAGATCTGGGCGCTTTCTTCTCTGCCGAGCCTGGCTAGACTCCTGTAGTGGCCAAATGAATTTGCTGCCGCTAGGAGGGTCTAGATTTCTAGGCTTGGTTATTAGCTGACTGCCCCTTAGACTAGATTGTTTACTCTGCCCATGTTCCCCTGTTGGCCCCTGGAACCTGGTAGTGTTTCCCCTTTTTTATGAATTGAATCTCTTGTGAATAATAAAGAAGTTAACATTTATTGAAGTAATTGTATGTGTGAGTTCTGTGTGGAATCTGGGGACGACCACCGGACCGGTTTAACAAAGGTACTGTACAATTGTGAATTGAAGAGCCTGCACACTAAAAATCCTTTTTTGTCTTTATTTTCCCATGGCAAGATTACGTTTCAACAGTCATTGTCTGATGACTGTCGAAACGTAATCTTGCCATGGGAAAATAAAGACAAAAAAGGATTTTTAGTGTGCAGCCTCTTCAATTTACAGTCAATAAACCTTGTCTTGCACCTATTTGGGATGTGCACAATCTTCAACCATACCTATTACAGTACAATTGTCACCTTGCCATTGCCTTCCAACATGATTCCTTGTTTGCATTGGATACATCCTGTATGATCCAATGAGCGAACATTAAGAATGCAGTGCGAACGTGTGATAGACATTAGGCCTAAATGAAAGCTCCAGTGTAAGTTTAAGTATAGCCCTGTTGCAGGAGCCGTCTAACAGCAATGTATTTCAATGGAACGAAAAAAATTAGAACAGCATAGACCTAAGGCGAATGCGAACAATGTCAGAACCTCAGATTACTTTCGGTTTCGAATAATGAGGATCCATTGATTTAGTGTAAAATGCTTGTTCGCTTCTGCGTTTGGTCTATGCTGTTTCAAATTATTTTGTTCCACTCGCTAACTAGTGCATTTGGCATGTTCGTTCTGCAGGGCTATGCTTGAAATCACTCTGGACCACCTCTTTAAGGCAGATCCATTCATTTTGAATTTAAACATCTCCAGCAAACAATAATTTCTAAATAGCCAAAATCTCAGACCCTTGTACGAAGAGAAGCACAGACCAATGGCAGCTATGACCATGGTAATAGAATTGATTGACATGAAAATGTGAAGATTGCAGTCTTAAGAGCAACAACATGCCTCATCATTATTGATGTAAAAGGTTGCAGAACTGCATTCACATAACCTATGGTCCAGGTCATGTCACCATACGAGTCAATTTTCCTTTGTATATTAGAACAGATACTGTACACCAGCAGAATTAAAATGGATTGAATACTGTACATTAAATGCAATCTCAGAGCATATAAAAATGGGTGTTAAAAATGGAGAATAAATCTAATCACAAATCTAATTGACCGTACCTGCACTGATCTGAAGGAAGAACCCAAAATAACCAGACATCAGGATCAGGATACCCCAACTCATTTCAAAATATTGTTTCAGTCTGACTCTGAAAAGGAGTGTGAATACTCTCATCAGTCATGCAGAGTGCCGCTCGTGGGGGGAAAAAAAGGGTGTGGTTAGTGTGCTCTGTTTAAAAAAGTAGCTCTGTTTGTTGTGTTAAAGAGACACTGCGATTATTTCCCTTAAAATTAAATGTAATGGTTTGTGTATTAAATGTAATATTTTTTTGGTTGTTACATCCGCCAAGGAGGTTATGTTTTTGCTGCCGTCCGTCTGTATGTCTGTCTGTGTGTACAACACAACTCGAAAAGTACTGTATGAATTTGGATGAAATTTTTTGAACAAAGTGTGTATTGGGACAAGCAACAACTGATTCAATTTTGGTGGTGATCGGTGACCCAGAACACAATTTGAAATTTATATTGTGTACCACATTTCCTTGGCGGAGGTCTGCGCTCTTTGAGTGCTTTTCTAGTTTTTACTGTATTGATTGTGAGGATGGAATGATGAACCCGCAGTCTGCTCAGTGAGTGCTGGTAGTATAGGAAAAAGAAATACTTTGGCAAAGCATATGAGTGCACCAGTGAACAATAAAGGCAAAGTTAATTTTTTCTATGCCTGTCAATTAGCGTTGCGCTACTCCATCTATATGTTGTACCTTTTTTAATTTTCTTTACTATACAAAAAGAACTTTTGTGTACATCCCTGATCAGTAATTTAGGCCATATGGACATACAACATGGCCTCTACTTAAGCTGTGTCTGTATGAACTGCCAACAGAATACCTCATGTTTGTGGTCAGCATACTCAACTGCTTCCTCCGCTCTGGGCAACACTTACAGAGAAGTGGGGGAGGGACAGGGTAGGAAACAACGATGTTGGAAGATCATGTGGGAGAGAGTTATTGTTTTTGGAGATTTGTGCACATTTTTGTGGTTATTTGAAGAGCTATTTGCTGACAGAACTAGATGAGTTCAAAATATGATTAAAAAAAAAAAACAAACAATAATTCAGGGCTTTGCAACATATCATATATCCTGTATCTAATCATGGTTGACATTTAAAGGCAGAGCAGGCCAAAATTTTATGCTGATTTTAGGTTATTTGGTCAGATTCATAGTCATGTCAGTGGTTAAATCGTTAAATGCCTTCATTTTCTTTGAGGATTATAAACTTTTTCTTAGGATGACTCACTTTTGTCTGAGGACGACAAACTTTGACAACTGACATCTGATTCTGACAACTGAGGATGTCCTAAAATGAACACCGGTATATTATTGTTATGTTCAATGAGAAGGCCTTTAACTAAACTAAGCTTAGTTAACCAGTTAAAGCTGACCAGTTGCAGACAATCTTAACAAATACAGCATTGTGTTGCTTTGTGGTCAAACATAGGCAACTCTTTGTGATGAGCCTTCTCTAAATGACTTCTCTTTTACCTTGAACAACAGGTCTAATATTCAGGCAAGCCAGTTGGATGTTTTCGTTAGTTGTTGTGTCAAGTTGCTAGACACTGTGTGTGTGTGTGTGTGTGTGTGTGTGTGTGTGTGTGTGTGTGTGTGTGTGTGTGTGTGTGTGTGTGTGTGTGTGTGTGTGTGCGTGCGCATAAGGGGTGCCCCCCCTGCCCTGATGAAATGCTATGAAACATGATTGGTCAGCTGTACTCACAGTCTTTAGTGATCACCATCATTTTATTTGTACAGCCTTACTGCAATATAAAGCCTTGATAATATGGACGAAATGTGAAAACCTATGTCCCCTTGTGGTTTTGTTTGTCTAACCTCTATTGACCTTTTTCACCTACAGTATGTCACTATGAGGCACTAGAGCGAGGCTTGGGTGGTAAAACTTCCCCAAAAGTAGCTTCTGGGGATGGGATGCCCCTCATCTGCCCAACTTTCCACCTGACCAACAGTAAAGACAGGGGACCAGCATTAAATTGTCTGTCCGGCATCTGTGAGAAATTATTAATTATTATTTATAAAGCTAAGTGAGGTTTTCCTTGGCCCTGTTTCTCATGGATGCTTCCCATACTGTCTGTGAAGCGCCGCGAGACAATGCACTGTATTTGAGCGCTCTACAAATAAAATTGAATTGAATTAAAATAATGTTTCGTCGGCACTTCCTCTAGTTTACCACCCGAGCCTTGTTTTCGTTCGAAATATGGCGGCCAGGTGAAAAAGGTGAAGAAAGTTACTTACAGAAAATAAAACTCTACAAAGATGACATTGGACTATTCATTTAGCCTTCATTTGCACAATCTACAAATTGTGATAGGTGAAGTCTCAAGTAAAATTTCATCAATCAAAAATAAATAAATAAAATAAATAAATGAAAATATATTAAAATTCAATTAATACATAACTACAACTTTGCCTGTACTATCCTGCCATTAGGCTACTGGTAGTTATTCCTTCATTATGGGAAAAAGCAAACAAACAAACAAACAACAATAAAAAAACAGTAAATACAATTGAATTTGTGGGAGAAAATAATAGTACAGATACATATGATAACCAGAATAAGTAGATGTTGGATATAAATATCACAGAGATGCTATTCTATGAACTCAAATGTATATAGAATTTACTACACAAACCAAAATAGGATGACCATTTTGGCACCAGTGTTAGGAATGACACCAGCAGAGGGCGACATCCCTTTCCCTCCTTAAGGAGGCAAAGGGATCTCGCCCTCTGCCTAACTGTGTATTTATGACTGTTGTCATCACTATTCATAGGGCTACATTACAAAAGATTAATGAAACTTTAAAGTCATGGCACATATTAAAACACACACACACACACACACACACACACACACACACACTTTCATAGACACCATTAAATAGCATGTTATCCAAACAGGAAATCGGCCTAGTATCCAAAATGAGCAGACAAAGCAAGTAAAATTAAGCATGTAGGTTATTATGTTTGTCTACCAAGCTTATCCATTATTATACCAACGTCCATTGTGCAGTTACTGTAATTTCCTAACACTCTCAATATACCCAGGGTAAACTAAACAAATTCAATAGCTCACAGTAGTAAGATTGGCCAGCACAGGACAAATTATTAAAAGAACAAAAGGCTTTGCCTAATATGAGTCCGATTACAGGCTATTTTACCTAGGCTATTTGATAATAGGTATGTAAGCCTACAAGAAGAAATAGGTCACTGTACACTCTACCTTACATTCAGATTTCCTTTCTGCCTATTGCTCTCTGTTACAACATGAAAACTCATTAACACATTATCATGTTTAACATCAGTTGATTTTATTAACAAATGAAAGCAAGCAACTCAACAAAACTACAAAAATAACTAGTTTGCATATACATTTCTATCACAACTTGGGAGAGAACAAGTGAACTTTCCATGTCCAAAAATGTCAGAGTAACACCCACATGGTTTGTTTGCGTGGGAGGAGGTATTTGCCCATTCTCTCTCTCTCTCTCTGTCAACTCCCACCTGCCAACACGTCAACTGACACATCCTGTGTTGGTCATAGGGTGCTGCAAGCCACAGCCAACTGATTGTCAGGCGACTCATCTACAACTCATAAATATAGTTTTTCATCAACCCAACATAGCAGGGTTGTACTGAAAGTCATGCTATTGTCTTTGGTATTGCATTTAAGCAACAAGTATAGCTTGTTGCTTCCCTTGCATATAATACTTAATGTACAAAATGCTCAGACTTTCATTGACAATCATTTGTTTTTTTTTTGCTTCCCAATGCATTAGGCAAAGATCTGGCGAGACTAGTCGAAATATGGAAAGCATGCCTTTATTTCTTCAATATCAAAAAAGGATTGTGCCCAGAAAGTGTACGGAGGAGTGTCTGTGTACCTCAAGCAAACACTAAATTAGAAACCTGCTGTAATTTAGGCTATTAACAGCAACAATGCAGTTCTTTTTCCTGTTAGTACCCCTGTGCTTCCGGACTGCAAGGCATGCTATGCTATGACCTAATTTTTTTATTCTTTAATATGACAACTAATTGGGTACGGCATGGCTACTCTTTAGAGTTAGCCCAGCACATTCAGGAGAAATAGGGGATCTCTTCATGGCACTTTAGATCTGTCAATTTTATTTGCAAAGGAAAGCAAGCAATCGAACAAACAAGCAAACAAACCAGCAAACTATTTTAAAATGGTTCTCATGACTAATAGTTATGAAAAACAGTGACATCATCTCTTGATCTTCATGTTTCTTTCCTGCCTCTGCTTTTTTTCCTGCTGTAGAATAAGACAAGTGTTAGAGTCTACTTGTTTGCATGATTGAGATCAGTGGCAAGATTGTCTGCATTTCTTTGAGTGGTGCACCATGTAACTAGCCTGGTTCTCACACACACTTGGTTCTCACACACACTATTCTGTTATGCCAGTAGACCTACTGTATCTCT
The DNA here is from genome assembly GCA_027497455.2 of Sardinella longiceps. Taxonomy (NCBI): domain Eukaryota; kingdom Metazoa; phylum Chordata; class Actinopteri; order Clupeiformes; family Clupeidae; genus Sardinella; species Sardinella longiceps. The sequence goes on along the minus strand of JAODXP020002106.1, from coordinate 7,656 downwards.
ACTTCCTCCTGTTCACCTGGGATAGGAAAGGCAACCAATCAGTGCACAAAATATGGGGTATTTTTAGGGGATAAACTCCCTTGATTAACCCACAAAACCCACTATATTTTTTTGTATAGTAGTGCTGTCAAACGATTAAAAAACAATCAGATTAATCACTAAATTTTGCAGTTATTAATTATGAGTAATTACTTTTTATTGCAACACATTTCCTCCAGTAAAAATTTGGATGCTAGGGTATGTTGGATCCTTATTTTGCCCTGGAAAGACCCTGATGCTAAAAAGATGGCTTTGTTCTCCTCAAATGGGACAATTCACACCTATCCCTTATCCCACAGATTCCCCAAACATCAATCCTCGGCTGCTGTTGGACATTCAGGAGGAAGGTCAATCTTTGTCTAATTTGACTTCATAGCTGAGCCATTCTCTATGTGAAATTGAACATAATACATGCCATGAAAGTGAAGTTATTTTTTTTTAATCTGAGCTCATTTGTTTGGATTAATCACTTAAAGGAGAGTACCGGAGTGAATTCAAGCATAGCCCTGTTGAAAGAGCTTGCTAAAGGCGCTAGTTAGCAAGTGGAACAAAATAATTTGGTAGAGCACAGACCGAACGCGAACGCAGAAGCGAACAGGCACTTTACACTGAATCAATGGGACCTGACTGTTGGAAACCGAAAGTAAGATCTGAGGTTACATTGACTCAATGTAAAGTGTTTCACGTTCGCGTTAGGTCTGTGCTGTTCGAAAATCTTTCATTTCATGCGAAATATATTGCTGTTAGAAGGCTCGTGCAGCAGGCCTATGCTTAAACTTACTACGGTATATTGCTTTAAGTTAATCAGTTTATTTTTCCAGCACTATTTTTATAGCTTTTATACCCCAACAGAGGCAGGCATATTGTGTGTTTTGCCTGAAATTGTGATCCATCCCACTCTCTTTTTCCCACTTCCCAACATCCACTTCTCTGCAATCACTGATCTGATTGGTTGTTGGCATACCCAGTGTCTACATAGGTATTTTGATCTAAATTTCAAAGTTGGAGATGACATGAAATTCACCACACAAGATGAAGGTATTAGCAGATATGTGTGAGAATCAGGCTACCACAACACATCTTACGCAATGAGACAAAATTAAAACATATAATATTATGACAGCAATAAAGTACAGTTCACAGTCTAGTAAAAAAAAATCACTCTGCACCACCACCAGATATATTTAGTAGGCTAAAGCCAAACTAATGTTATTTCTCAATTTCTCAGTTACTCACCAATAAAAATACAAAAGTATTACCCCACAACAAGTGATGATGGCAATAATCCCTGATGTGACGGCATAGATAATGCAAATACGTTGACATGACGAGAAGCTGTCCTGTGTGAGGTCTGCTTAAAAAAGCTGAGTATTACCACCATGTATTACTGTGAGTCATTCAATCTTTTAACTGAATAAATATAGCAGGAATTGAAATACCTGAATAAGTGGTCAGGTTCCATGTTTGTGTTATTCCATGATAAACAGATGTTGCCTCACATGTGTATATTCCCTCATCAGTCTCCTGCACATGTGATATATGGAGCACTGTAGGAGTGTCAGGATCAACACTCATTCTGGCTGAGGTGAAGTTTGACACAAGTTTGTCTAGCAGTGGACTATATGCAAAAAGCAGGATTTCATCCTTTTTCCATCTCATGAGAGTTAGGTTATCAGATGTATTACAGATAAGAGAAATATTCATTCCTTGAGGTGCTTGGAGGTTTGGATCCATGATGACTACATCTGTGTCACAAATAAAAAGATAGAAAAGTTCATTACACTTGACATATCATCACACACATACAGTATTTGACTGTGTTAAATGCGAAAAGACTGGGTGGTTTACCTCTGCAGTTGAGACAGTGAAAGACAACACAGAATCCCAAACACAGCAGTCCAGGGAACATCTTTACATTGACCAGCCCAGCACCATCTGCGAGTGGAGGTGTTGACTATAGCATAAGAAAAAAATATATAAAAAAATATGAGACATGACTGTAACAATATATTTGTAGACTTTCCACATACTAAAGCGTTTTTTTTTTTGTTTGTTTTTTTTTTACAGCAGCATGAGTGTATTACACTTTAAAATAAAATAACATGCTTTACTGATAAGCCACCAAATTGATACAAAACCACCATGGATGTAAAATTACACATTTGTTCTCTCCAAAGATAGAAGTGCAGGCACTTACAGTGTCAAGAAATGTAAAGATTTAAAGTCATACTCACAACATTCACTATGAATACTGAGACACACAGGTTCACATGCTTATGACAGCAACATACACAGCCCACGACCGTCTAGTCTAGGGTCATCAGAGATCAGACTACAGCCAACCCTTTGGGGAACCATATAACAGGAAGTGGCAAGAGGTGTGAAGTGTAGTTGATTGTGTGAAAACAGGGTCTTAAGTGTCACCTGAGGCATTTGCATATTTTATTCATTATTATTATTATGGACACACTGTAAGAACCGTGCAGATAATATCACTGCTAAATAGTCATGAAGGCAGGCGTTCAAGGCCTAAATGCAGTAGTATATACAGTGCTCACACTCATATGTGTAGGCTACTGTAAGAGTTCCTTTTGGAATACTTCAACAAGTCAAACCACCAATCGGATGGAATGTAAAAGAGCTCTTGTCCTCTAAAAGTATATGGTAAATTGGTAATATACTTTTGTCTTGCACTGTATCTGTTGTTGACAAGGGTCCATCAAACAGTCTTACCAACAAAGCAACTTGCAAACATGGTTTTGCAGGACTGTGAACCATTGTGGCTGAAAGTGTGAACTCGACACACAGCACATTATTGTAACACCTTTGTGTTGCTTCTTTGCAGAGACTGTTAAATATAGGCTACAGTACTACAAAGCATACAATATTATCGCAATTCTTATGTCCAAATGTGCCACTGTCTAATTATTCTACCCATAAATGTGTGTGTATGCATGTGTGCATGCATGTGTGTGTGTGTGTGTGTGTGTGTGTGTGTGTGTGTGTGTGTGTGTGTGTGTGTGTGCGTGCGTGTGAGAATGTGTCAAGAGCATGTACAGGTATGTACTCTGTCTCTGACCTCCAGTCACCCACAAGGTCACAATATGCAACAAACCACAGTGTAAACAGTTCCTCAAACAAATGCTGAGCACTATCAGTTACTTTTGAATAAAACAACATATAGATCATTGGGTTAACATTCCACAATATATATAGACTAAGTTTTCCACTGTTTACTATTTCATATGCTTACAATACTCACTGTATTACTGTAACTGTGCATTTATTTTGGCACTTCCCACAAGTAATAAAGATTTTAGATTTTGTAAAACCTAGGCCATGACCTAGCCATGACAATGTTCTTTTTTGCTCAGTAGATGGCACTGTTTACAACTACTTTTCCTTCATCAAGCACTCTCCATACTGTAGGGTCAGAAGAGTAGGCTATGTAGAGTTTTGAATAGAGGTGTTTTTACCTCCGCCAAGGAGGTTATGTTTTCGGTCGCGTTGGTTTGTCTGTTTACCTGTTTGTCTGTTCGTCTGTTTGTCTGTCAGCAGGATAACTCAAAAAGTACTGCATGGATTTTGATGAAATTTTCAGACAATGTGTACTGTATATTGGGACAAGCAAGAACTGTTTCGATTTTGGTGGCAATCGGTGATCCAGAACATGAGCTGGAATTTATATTGTGTCTGTGACCACATTGCCTTGGCGGAGGTCTGCACTCTATGAGCGCTTTTCTAGTTTATGGATAGGGTAGAGGTATGTGTAGTGAAGTGAGAAAACAGCTATCTCGATCACAAAGCTTTCGGCTCAGGTTCTTTACTCTGTAAAGGTATGGTAAAGAGGTGTTTTGGATGAAATTGTTTCTCCGAACAGTAAATAGATAGTACAATTTAAATAGATAGTACAATTTAAATCTCAAATATAAGCCACACCACATCAACCACATCAAGTGTTTTATGCAAATAAAAAGATTACTCTGTATAACCGCACATAATGTGTTAAAGCTGTGTTCAGTTAGTCTACGTGATTCTGGAAAAAAATTAATCGGCTTAATTAACAAAAATCATACAACTCTCTGGTCCCTGTCCCCCTATCACTACTACGCTCCTCAACGGCCTCTCAAACCCCTCCTTTGCTGTAGCAGGTTGTCAGTAACTTGCTCACAGCTGTGATCGACACAGGCCGCTATGCCTCCCTGGTGGAAGGCTACAGGGAGCGCTGGATTGTTGCAAAAATGATAATGAAGGTTTAGATGGAACTAGAGAATTTTTTTTTCCTAAATAGCCTTTTTCATGTTTCACTGCATCCAGAATAAAGTGACTACTATAGATTTCACTTGAGTTACCGTATGCAGCTTAAACCACAACGAAACAGCTAATTCAATCAGAATCAGGATGACATGAGAAAGTATAATAAAAAAATAAAGACAAAGAAATGCATTCTCTTGTTTTTTTTGTCAAATCAATACATTAACCCTGGTTAATGCAGTAATCAGGTAATGATTTACCAGCATATAAAATGCAGTGTTTCCTTCCAGAAAGTAGAATTGAATGTGGGTTGAAGTAGTGGAATAGGTAATAAAATACTCTCAAGTCTTCAAGTCTTCCTTGGTTGAACTGACAGCTGAATTCATGGTGCAATTACATGTTTCCATGGCGACTTGGTTGCAACAAATGAGTCAGTGAGGAAGTTAACTTACGGAACAAATCATATTAAAGGCCAGCCTGATCTTGGACAACATATGCTAGGCTACCTCGTGACATGACTTGACGTGGATCCCTGGACTGAGCCCTAGAGAACAATAGACAACTGTAGCTTTGCACTGACCTCCATTCTTAGGGCCGAATCCATAATGTTACGCAGGAATTCAGTGTATGTGTCTTTGGCATACCCTAGATGAGGTTTGGTGAATGGGGAAAAAGCATTGAAATAATAACAATGCAATCTTTAAGGCCTTGAGGTTCTCTTATTTTCAGTATATCCCACCATAGTTTCAGATATGGGCCAAAACAAGTGATGTATGCATATTATGTTGATATTTCATTTAAGATGTCTGTCAATGGCATTTTCATACACTTACACATTGGTCGTATCCCAGTTTAGCTGAGGTCATTCACACCATACTCAGCTCTCGAATCTGCCACCCCGTCAATTACAACGAACCCATGGCATGGGAGTCAACCACTCTAACTGCTGAACTGAAAAGCCCACGCTTCCAACTGAGCTGTTAGAACTGTTCTTGAAGGCTAGGGTTGGGAGGATTTATACGTACTGCCCACAGCTAGCCCAGACTAACTCCAGGTCAGAGTACCAGTGTAACCGAGATCGTTGGCACCGCACACTGGTCTCGATCCTGCCACTCCGTCAGATACAACAAACCCATGGCATGGGAGATGAATGCTCGAACCACTGAGCTGAAAAGCCAAGCCTTCCGTCTCAGTGGTTAAAAACGTTTTTGAAGGATAGGTTTGTAAGGATTTACACACACTGCCGCCAGCTAGGCCAGGCTAGTTGGCATCTGTTACACCAGCATCTATTTTACAATAGTGTCACGAACTTTGCCTTCCTTTAGTAAAATGTCCAGTGATTTCTTCAAACAAACTGCCTCTTTTTCATGAATGTGCTCATTACTGTAATGTCTACAACTCCTCCCCTGGATTCAAATGGGTCCTGAATTGTGGCTAATGAACACTGATCCAGATCATATTGGAAGTGACTGGAGAGGCTGCAGGCTCGGCCATGACTGCTGAGCAAACGGAATGCAGAGACAGGAACTCAAACTCCACAAACAGCAGGAGAGTGATGAGGCCCTTAGAGAAGCTTACCTTTACCTCAGAGGAGGGCAGCCTGGGAGTTCTGCTCAGCTTTCTATAAACACTTGTGTGTACTATGTGTGCAGCTGTGTGTGTGTGTGTGTGTGTGTGTGTGTGTGTGTGTGTGTGTGTGTGTGTGTGTGTGTGTGTGTGTGTGTGTGTGACTGTGTGCGTGTGTGTGTGTGTGTGTGTGTGTGTGTGCCTATGTGTGTAGTGTGTGCATGAGAGGAGAGCAGCCTGGGAGTTCTGCTCAGCTTTCTATACTTGTGTGTGTATATGTGTGTAGCTGTGTGTGTGTGTGTGTGTGCCCCTATGTGTGTAGTGTTTATGTGTTTCTGTGAGAGCCTTTGCGTGTCTGTGTGCATGTGTGCCTCTGTGTGTGTGCGTGTGTGTGTGCGCCAGTGTCGCGCGGGTTGATCCAAACTGAGCGGATGACTGCGGGCGTCCGCGGGTTTCCGCGGGCACGAGTCATCAAAAAAATATAAAATGCGGGCCGTGGTCGGTCGGGTCTAAAATAAAAGTTGACTACATTTTTGTAATTTATATTAAAATTGATTGAATGACTGCATGGGGCGAAGATGCAAGCTCAGTGTAGGAGAGGAGAGAGATGGAAGCGGTAAGGGAGAAGCTGAAGTCTGGAGAGTGGAAGCTCCAGAAACACACAAACAGAGAGAGTTAAGTGTGGGAAACTTTTGCTGAGGTGACTAAAGACGATGGTAATAGTGCTGGCTTTGTCATGTGTAGCCTACCTCTTGTGATTCAATTTACAAATTTGATAGTCACAAAACTGGCACGACGAACATGGCCCGCAATAAGTGCACCACTGGTAAGGCCCACACCTACCCAAGGCTCCCTGCGTTGGCAAGGAGGATTCTCTGCGTCCCAGCTTCAAGCGCAGCCATTGAGCGCACATTCAGCTCTGCAGGCCGTGTCATAGAAGTGATAAGAAATCGTCTTCACCCTGACACTGTCGATTCAATCTTATTTCTCCACAGCGCGCGTAAAGCAAAAAAAAAAAATAAAATAATGTAGCCTATGCCATTTACCTTATTATTATTTTGAATGCAGAATGCATTATGATTGAATGCAATTGAGCGCATTATGCTGCGTGCACTGTCATATTTTGTGTTAATGTTCCGTGGGCTACTTGTTTATTTTGACCATTTCCACCTTGTAGCCTACCTTGCAGCTTGCACTTTCATGTTGTGTTAATGTTCTGGGCTACTTGCTTGTGATAGACGATTTGGCACCCTTCATCCTTCTTTACGTCCTTCTTTACGATATGCATTTTAAATGATAAGCTATATAAGCCTGACTTCTGCATGAATGGTGGATTTTTAAAAAAAATGTAGGCCTAGTTTAAATGCACCAGGTGAAATGCTGAACAATGCCATTGACCTCAGTTTGTAGGCTATGCATACTCGGGTCATATATACATTTTATGTTGCCAAAATGAGACTATAAGGGCAGTCAAAAGCATAGATATTTTTTTTAAACAAGCGGGTGGAAGCGGGTTTCGGACCGGAGTTCTGCGATCCAAGTTTTGCGGTCCGAGTTGCGGTCGGTCTAGTTGAGAACGTCGGTCGGGTGCGGTTGGTTCAAACGTGTACCCGCGCATCACTGGTGTGCGCGTGTGTGTGCGCGTGTGTGTTTGCATGCATGAATGCGTTTGCATGAAGATAAATGCATGATTAGACTCTGCCAGGTGTAGTTCACACTAGTTTATTAACACACTACTTGATATTTTGCAGAACAACCAAACATGTAAGCAAATGAAATCCCACATGCACCAAGTGT
>JAODXP020002105.1:10000-26886 GCA_027497455.2 Sardinella longiceps | reverse complement strand
GGTGGGGTTCTGTAAACTTAAGAGTTGCTGAAAAGCACCAAAGACAACCTAATAGAGTGTGTTTTGACAGCAGGTCTCAGAGGACGAGTACTGTCTGTGTGTAAGTGTGTGTGTGTGTGTGTGTGTGTGTGTGTGTGTGTGTGTGTGTGTGTGTGACAGTGCCGTGTGTCAAATTGCTACTTGCTGCTGTGTGGAGAGAGAGAGATTTCAGACTGGAAAAAATTGTTTATTGATCCTTTGTTAATACATACAGTATGACACAATGATATTATGTTCATCATCACCATTAAAGTTTCCATAATTCCGTTATATGTGTTTTTAGCCTCTCTCCTTTACCTTACCTTTACCTCTTTACGGTTACTTTACTGCACTGTAATTTAATTCTCTCCTGTAGTATTTAATTGTGTATGTGTGTGTGTGTGTGTGTGTGTGTGTGTGTGTGTGTGTGTGTGTGTGTGTGTGTGTGTGTGTGTGTGTGTGTGTGTGTACAGTACGTGCTAATCCAGAGGGTAGTTCCACTTAAGGGTGTGTTTGATCTCTCCAGGCTGATTTCCCCTGGGTGTCAGTAGTGCTGTCTCTGTGGAGTTCCTCCATCAGGGAGCACATTTACTCTGGCCCAGCAGCACACAGGGTTGGGTGGGGGATGCGCCCATGCAGGAATGCACTGCAGAGAGATCAGCAGCAGTGTGGGAATTCAAAGATGATGCAGACCTGTCAACCTTTGCGCATTTTGCGTAGCATACCATGCATTTTGAAATACATTTATAGTTAAATGACTCATAACTCATTGTGAAATATTAACTTATTTCAATTAATTGTCAATTATCATCATCTGGCTCCCCAATTCTTTTCACAATAAAGCAGAAATCAGTAAAGTTATTTAAAAAGACCCTAGGCAACTATGCACCACTATTTGGGGTATCCTTTTTTGGTCTTTGGTATTTTTTGCTCTCAACGGTGCCTTCCAGGCAGCGCTGCCTTCAAGGCACTACTCCACTCAGTTTAGAGTTAGGATGAGGGTTGAGGGGGTTAGGGTTAGGAATAGGGTAAAGGTAAGTGCCTTCCGTTGGGGGCAAAAGAACAGCATTGAGCTACTTTTTTAGAGAATTAGGTACCATCTCCAAATTAATTTGGATGACATAAAATGACATTAAAGGTGGATAAATATAATAAAGTTTTATTCCCACCAGCCATCCAGGATATATGCACTGTGTAGTTGTGGGTGGGGAGTAGGAAACCAACTCAAAACTAGAAAAGCGCTCAGAGAGCGCAGACCTCCACCAATACAATGTGGTCACAGATGGTGTTCTGGGTCACCAATCGCCACCAAAATCAAATCAGTTCTTCCTTGTCGCAATACACACGTGTCTGAAATTTTCATCTAAATCCATGCAGTATTTTTTGAGTTATGTTGTACACAGACAGACACACACACAGACGCACAAACAGACACACACACATGCCGGCGAAAACATAACCTCCTTGGCGGAGGTAATAATAAAAGAAAACCTAGTCTCTACAACAATTTCTTTTGCTATCAGACATCATTAGTATGTTCTGCCAGTACCAGAAAGATGTTTTTGCCAAAAAGTTTATTTGCCTTTTATGTAGCTAGTCCACTATTTTTACAACAAAAACTGCATGGTGCCTTTTTAATTTAAGGAATTGCAGAAAGTAGAAAGTTGTGCAAACACCTCAAGGTTGTAGGGTTCTAAAGCGATGCAGCAGCGTGTGGGGTTATACTGCACTGGAGAGAGAGAGCTGCAGGGATGCAGCAGGGAGTGGATGATGAGAGGGATGATGATGATGAGGGAGGATGATGATGAGGGAGAGGCCATGCAGGGCACAGGGATGTGTCTACTGGTGTGTGTGTGTGTGCGTGTGTGTGTGATGAAGGAGAGGCCATGCAGGGCACAGAGATGTGTCTACTGAGGTGTGTGTGTCGGTATGTGTGTGTGTGTGTGTGTGTGTGTGTGTGTGTGTGTGATGAAGGAGAGGCCATGCAGGGCGCAGGGATGTGTCTACTGAGGTGTGTGTGTGTGTGTGTGTGTGTGTGTGTGTGTGATGAAGGAGGGGCCATGCAGGGCACAGGGATGTGTCTACTGAGGTGTGTGTGTGTGTGTGTCTGTGATGATGAGGGAGAGGCCATGCAGGTCACAGGGATGTGTCTACTGAGGTGCTCACAGATGACCTCAACTGGCCTTAATCCAAACAATCCCCAAATGAGCAGAACCCAGCTGCTGAAAGCCCTGCACACACCACTAGATTAGAAGAACAATCACACACACATGCACATGAGTATGCGCACGCACACACACATTACTCACATACACACACACCCACACACATGCACATGAGGGTGCGCGCACACACACACACACACACACACACACACACACACACATATTGTTTGCAAACATGCATATGCACACACGTACACACACACACACACACACACACACACACACACACATCACATACATACAATCCTCCTGGGAGACTGTCCCATCTACTGAATGCTTCACACCTGATACTGTATTGAAACCTCTCATTCTGAATACAGTACAATACAGTCATTACAATAGAGTACAATACAGAATACAGTACAATACAGTCATTTCAAAATGCTTTCTTTCAGAAGCGTCTGTTCAACAGTATTTTTGCATGTATATTAGGGATTCATGATCCATTCAGATTAGTTTACACTGACATTAGTTTATCCAATGTCTGTGAGATTTATGATGGATACACAGTGCAGTGGACAGTAAAATTTAGTATGGAACAGAAATGCCTGTAATTGGCGCAGTTTAATGAGTTTTGTGTTGCAATGTGTACTTCAGTGAAATAGGCTTCGGTCTGATTTATGTCATATTTACAACACACTTACAAACAAGCTCTCACTTGTAGGAAGTCGATTGAAGTGATTTATGGAAAGTAGTAAAGGAGGACTGTTTAGTGATGTTGGCATTCTTGACAAAATTGTCAGAGGAAATAAAAATAATTGGGGACCACTTCCCTACAAATTGGAACCACTGGGTGGGCCTTAGTCCTGGAATAGGGAACCGAAGTCAAATGTAAGTTTAAAGGAATAGTCCACCTCTTTATGAAAATTGGTTATTCACCCCTTACCTGGAGTTACATATGTGGGTAAGAGCGTTATGGTCTCAGTGCGTGTGTTGTCCTAGTCTGGCAACCCCAATTTTACCTTTAGCTTAGCATAGGCACTGGAAAGTAAAGTTGCCAAAGAGTTGCTATCTGGCAACTTTGCATTCTATTGCCTATGCTAAGCTAAAGCTAAAAAATGGGGAAATTGGTGATGCCATATTAGGAAAACATAAGTACTGAGACCAAAATGCTTTTACCCACATATAACTCAGAGTAAGGAAGTAAATAACCAATTTTAATAAAGAGGAGGACTATTCCCTTAAACATTATAAACATTATATGTGAAACCCACGATGCATACCAAAGCGGACCAGAAGTTATATGTATCTGTTCATTCATTTTAATGGGCTCGATAGGTCCCTAGGCTAACAGGGAAATGGGCGTGACTTCGACTCCCTATGCTGTTGTGAAAACTGGTAGACTGTGATTTCTGTGGGCTATTATTACTGCCATTTGAGCCTCCTCTAATGTCATGGCCACTATCACGATTTTACTCTCTAATTTCCTGTCTTTGGATTTACTCTGATTTATTCTGATACCGTCTGTATTGATATTACTTGACTACATGAGGTGTGCATTATACTGTGTAACTACCCTATAGGCTGAGCCAGCCAGGCTCTTGAGCTTTCCCAGCGCAGCTTTTGAAGTGGTCGGGAACCAGGTGTCAAAACAGCACTAAGGGCACAACATTGTAAGCAATCTTGCTCGCTGCTGCTGCATCACGTCATGTGAGTTTTTTTTAAAAAAAAACAGAAAAAGGAAAAAAGAAAGAAAGAAAGAAAGAAAGAAAGAGAAAAACTAAAAAAAAACTTTGGAGGATGGAGGAAAGTCTCTCTCTCACACACACACGCACAGAAAGAGAGAGAGAGAGAGAGAGAGAGAGAGAGAGAGAGAGAGCAAGAGAGAGAGAGAGAGTGCATACCCACAAATGAATCATAACCAGTTGTTTCCTAAATAGCTGAGAATCTGTGATTGACATGTATCCCTAGGCGGTCATGTTCACTTGAGGGTGGAGGCTGCGGCATCTCAGTTTCGTGCATCGCTGATTGCTGATGGAGGACACCCATCCTGGAAGGGTCTGTGCGGACGGGGGGGGGGGATGTGTGTGATGTGTGTGTGTGTGTGGGGGGGGGGGGGGCGTGGGGTATGTGTTACAGAATCAGTCCAGGGTCCTTTAGGTGGCCCGTGACGCTTAGCAGAGTTAATGAGGCGTGTTGGAGGCGGACAGGGAAGCAGGAGCAGCACGTCATCATCTTCCAGTAAAGGGGCCGCCTTAAGCGTATGGAGCGGCCCACCAGAGCATGAGCTGTGTTTGTCTTGTGTTTGTTTGTCGGCCGTTGCCTCCTCTACCGCCAATGGACCATGGAGCACCTCATGCTACACATGCTAGTTACCCAACAGCGATGGATGGGCTACAGCAGGGGCGTCGTAGTTGGGAGGGGGGGGGTCAGTTACCAGGGCTCCAAGCGGTGAGAGGGCCCTTGAGGAGTCTCAAAGTACTGTTTGTATGATTATTTCTTGTATATTTTATTCTAAGATGTGTAAAGGTGTTTCCACCCCTAATTATGTGTGATTGAATGGAGTGTGATTGCCTCACAGAACTGAGGCCAATTGTCTGTCTGTCTGATTGCCTACCAAAGGTTATATGAGGCGCCTCCACTGTGTTTGAACTATGACTCTGACTCTGACGTATCAGTCGGAAAAAAACTGCAAGTGTCACCAGTGTGCTCCTGTCCTTTCCCAAAAAAAAAACTCAAAGTATATTCCAAGGGACCAGAGGGGTAGCCTGGTTCTCACAGACCCATCGTGCTTCGTGCATCTTTGTTCAACTTCGTGAGCTCGCACAATGGTCTGGGCGCGGCTTGTTGAGCCCGAAGTCTTCGTTTACCTCATACTCGAGCCCGCCTCTATGCCATAGATCCAATCACAATCGTGGGGTGGGATGTTAACACGTATGACGTAACAAGTAGTACATGACAGGCACATTGAATTTTCCAATCAGGTTCAAGATTTGTTTTTGAATACAACCCCGCCCCGTCACAGCAGAAAACAGCTACGGCAACCGACGAAATTCCAGATGGATGAGAAACATCCATCTGCGTGAGAACCAGGTTACCAGAGGGGCCCCTGACCACTGTTTGTACATAGGGCCCAGAATTTGGTGCTACGCCCCTGGGCTACACGATCCAACCACTGAAATGAATGCTGTGGGCTGGACAGGGACGGAAATTTTTTTTTTTTTTTTTAGATATTTTTTGGGGGCTTTTTGCCTTTAATCAGATAGGACAGTATAGAGACGGACAGGAAACAAGTGGGAGAGAGAGATGGGGTGGGATCGGGAAATGACTTCAGGTCGGAATCGAACCCAGGTCCCCGGAGTAATGGTCTGACGCTCGCCACGCCACGGCGTCCCCGGCCCGGGCCTTTTTGGCCATGGCAGCCCCCACTATAATCTTATCCATGACAAGCTAAAATAGCACTCCAAGTTGGACACATTACGTTAGCATGAGAGATTTAATTGGACTAGCCCAAAATGCATGAAGAAAAATATGAGTACATTTTGACATCCCCAACCCAAAAAATGATCGTCGTCACCGTCGAAAAATACATAAAGAAACTGTAATTTGTTATTAGCCTCGCGGCCCAAATTGACGTCAGAAAATTAGTTAGTTGTCATAAACCCTTTCAGTTCAATACTGTTGATGGCAAGAAACAATCTTTGTGACAAAGTACAGTATAAAGAAACACGGCGGATTCCAACAATTATTGATAGAACACACACCCTATTCCCTAGTTCAATTACTTAAAGGTACAATATACAACATTTTTACTGTTCAATATCAAAATATGCTTTACCTGTTCGCAAGCCTGTCCTTTCTCATAAATATTAACCAACACTATTAATTCCGTATGTCCGTATTGGCTTGAAATTTTGCATTTGCACGCACATTAACTGGGGTAGACTCTCCATGTATTGCCGCCATCTTGGAATACGGAAGCTGAAAACGGTCATATCTTTCGCGTTTTTGCTATCGACTGACAATAGACCGACATTCGCGTGCAGGCTTTCGTAGCTGTTATACGTGATTTGCGTTGCGTTATGCTTAATTCTTCTCGAAGGCTACACATTGGGGCTTTAAGTGTTGTTAGGGTGCTGGTGGCACAGGTGGTAGAGGTGTCATTCTGCTAATGGGTGGGTTGTAGGTCCAAGCCTTGCTACAGACTTCATATTACACTGTAATATTGGTATGTAGTTAAAGAAATACTGTAAGTACAAAACTAGTACATGTTAATATATATTGTTACACAGGTTGTACCACTGCAGGTTTGTACAGTACTATATTAGCTGAATACACTGAAACACCAACACTATAAATTAAAAGTTTTACTGGACAGGGTTCTGTCCTGACATATGATACATGTTGATATGTATATATATATATATATATATATATATATATATATATATATATATATATATATATATGGGCAATTCCAGCGTTATGGACGTGACATTTTCGTGCATTATTGATGAACAAAAGGCCACATAACCTCTGCAAACCTAGCAGTATTTCACAATTTTTTTTCATATTCTTCTGCAAACTCCATGGCTGAGTACAGGCAAACAGAAAAAAATAATATCATGATTTGCATCATAAGAATATGAGCCTTTCAATTTGCGTTATGGACGTGACGTAAAACGGACAAACTTTTGAGAGAGTGTAGTTTTTGCTGTGAAGTGTGTGAAATTTCTAGAGAAATGTAAATATTACTACATTCATACCAAACAGGACACCTCAGTAAAGACAGAGAAAGACTTAATTTCAAATGTAAATGTAAAAAAGTTGTTTTTCATTGGGAGAAATGGCGTTATGGATGTGACGTTATGGACGTGACGTCTGGAAAAACCCTCCAAAACGATACAAAACAATTGTGAATGGTAGATTTTAACTTGTAACAGGAGAAATAGTAATACAACAATGAAAAATGACTGATAATATAGCAGCTTTGTGTGTGTTATCACCCACTTATGCCCATTATAAGCCCCTCCATAGACTTACATTATAGCTGAATAGGGTAAAAAATTTAACAAACAGATATCCTTTCAAAACTTGCTCAGTTGAATATTTACATGGAGACAATATTTTTTTTGTATTGGAAGTTTTCTGAAAGAATTTGTATGTCCATGTAGGTGAGACTTGAAGTTTTAAGGTGAGGTTTACTTTTTCGTGGAATTGCCCATATATATATATATATATATATATATATATATATATATATTGGCAAGATTATTATAAATAGAGCTGAAAATTGCATCAACATGTTTCATACACATTTGTGCATAATATGGAGATTGCCGAAGGAGTTGAGTTTCCTTTTTAATATCTAAGCTGGGAGTGTTTTGCTGCAAGGCCAAGTAGAGGACACAAGCGTCCCTCCATCTGGCGAGCTTGCAGGGCTTATTAGGGTCTTAATAGGGCAAGAGCAGGACTGTAGACGTACAGCAGTGGATCCAGGCCTCATTAGGGCCAGAAGAAGGGCAAATAAACAGACAAGGTACTCTCTGTCAATAACAGGGCGAATACATAAATGAGCGAATAAACATATGATTATCTCTGTCAATCTTTGTTCTTCTTTGGTGGGAGAAAACATGAGACAATAAGATGATTTTAGGAAGTGGTTTTATGTGTGTGTGTGTGACAGAGATGAGTTTGGGCCCGAGGGGAGGGAAAACATGGAGAAAAAAATAGAGAGAGAGAGTCAAAGAATACCATAGGGCATCCTTTCATAGCCCATTAACTCCCAGCATTTCTCCCATGCCTGGCAGACGATGACGCTGATCGAGTTTGTCTTATTTTATTTCTCCCTCATAAAAGCCAATGTCTGTATCACAATCCCTCGACACTTCACTGCATGACTGCAGAACAGGAGGGGGGGAGAAACTCAAAGGTGCAGATTGGGTTTGAGGGTGCGCAGATGGAGATCCAAGACTGATGATTTAATTCACAGCTATTTCCAGTCCCGCTGTGCCTCCTACTCATACAGGAGACGTGACAACTGACGGGCGTGATGGAGAACGTCAGCCAAAAGGCACGTGTGCTGCTGAGATTTCAAACTTCACTGGAATTTGAGTGTTGCAAGACACAGGGTTTTTCTTCAATAGTTGTGTAAAACAGTGACTCAGTGAGACTAAAATAGCATAGACTTTATAAGCACTGTCGTGAAATTTCTCTTGAGCAATGTGCTAAACAGTTTTAATAATAATAATTTCCAGGTAATCTCTATCAAACTGCAATTAAACACATAAATCAGGTCAAAACAATCAAGTGATAAGTTGGAAAGTTTATACAAATTATGCAAATATATTTGTTAATTCATTGCAAATGGATTTATAGGCTTTTACATCTGAACACACTATACTATAGTCAACAACACAAGATGCAGAGAGTACAGTATACAGGGCTGCCAACTTTTCAAAAAACCTTGGAGTGAGATTTTTTTTTTTTTGTGGGGGGGGGGGGCACCATTTTTCCGGCACACGCTAAACCGCAGGAGGAGGGTGCAGTGGTAGGCCTGTGTGAGAAATTTGTAGCTGATTTTTAATGATCCCGTCATTGTGGTGTTTTGGGACCATCCAGCGGGGGATGCACAATACAATCAAATGGGGGGCTGGGGGCCTGCCCCCCCGAAAATTTTCCATTCCGTTGATGTGATTTCCTAGCCTGACATAGCCCGCCCATAATACGAATGTTCATCCGTATCCATGGTCTGGGAACGGTCCTCTGGGGCATGTTTACATCGGTAGAGAGTCTACCGGCCAATAAGCGAAGCTGATTAGACGCAGCTGTCCAATTGTTTCAAACCAGAAGTGAATGCCCTCCCCTCCGCAGTATAATCGTGTCAGGTTAAAGAACCTCCAGACCATGAATACGGATGAACAGCAGTATTATGGTCGGGCTATGTCAGGCTAGTGATTTCCTGCAATCTGGTGGATTTTGGTGTGGCTTGCTGGTGATATGCATTACCTAAATTACATGTGATTGAGATTCATAGTTTCTGTGTCCTGTTTTGCCAGGCCTTCACAAGTAAATCAGTAAAGCTGAGCATTCAGCTTGTGATCAACAAATAAGGGTGCTTAAACAACACAGTATTGAACATGCTCTCATAATTAGGCTAGTGTATTAAAACATGTTCCTGTTTGTGCCAGGCCCCTAGAATCATCCTGACATCCCTCCACTGAGCAAGACACAATATACTCATGAAAATAATGCAAATAAATAACTGTAATCATCTGTGTACATTTAAGAAACATAGTTTGAACAACACAAAAGCTGGGGCTTGACCATTAGGTGGGAATGCAAACTTAGTGCCTGGCAAGGTTCTGCTACTTCCAGTAAGGCTACATTATTATTTTATTATTCACTTTTTTTTCATTCATAACAGCCTATGAGTTATTTTGTTTGGCTTGAATACAGACATGACATGGTCTAATTTCTTGTTGGATTAGGCTACATACAGTAATTGTAGGCCATCTTAAATTTATCAGGATGGTAATATTCTCTGGTGCTATTTCATCAGGCAATAAGCTACTGTAGGTCAGGGGTCTCCTACAGACAGCTCAGGAGCAAGAGCAGCTCCCTACCTAAAATAAGCTTTTTAAAGGGTCTAAGGAAATGTAAAATAGGCCTATCATAATACCAAAATGGGAAACCTATGAGATGTCTATTACAACAAACTGAAAAAACTGAAAAACGCTTGATTTTGTCAAAGTAGCCTAGGTAATGGAGGAAAAAAGGTGAACCTCATATCAGATGAAATATCTTGCAGAATGAAGGCTATCAAGAAATGTAGGCTATTGTGGATTATTGTAGCCCACATTCACTGATATTTGTTCAGTAATGTTGTTAACCTTACTGCCTATGTTTACTGCAATTTTTTGCGCAATGCATCAGTGGACTAAATATGCGGAGGTAAACTTTTATTACTCTAGCGCAAATGAGCGGGTATGCGCTTTCTATAGTGTTTCATCGGACTGACGGAGATCCTTTCGGTTCGCCATATCGGGAATGAATCTCTGATTCCAAATCAGTATGGAAATGCCAACAATTTAACCAAGAAGAATAGGCAGGCTATTTTACATGGACTATAGAGTCACGTAGGCTATCACTCAAATAGAAGCAGCAGATGCGTATCGCTCTCAATTTTTACATTCACATCGAGAGTCACCAATGGTATTTTGGGATTGCTCTATTAAAGCAGAGAAAGTTTGAAAACTTTTGCCAGATGGTGATCAAATAGTAGCCTATTAAATGACATATAGCACAGACAGCAACTACTGTAAGTGCGTCCAAGGTGATCGACAGTGGCTGGTGTAGGCTATGTCACCGCCTGTGCGCTCCTCTGCGCTCTACTGCTGCGTGTCTGACTGGGGTCTAGCCTAAAAAAAATATGCGTGTGATGGGGCGAGTGTGGGGTGAGAGCGTGTGTAAACAGTGCTAAGATTGTGTCTCACGCTCATTGCGTGTGAGTTGGTAGCCCTGTACAGTATATGATGTTTGATGTAAAGTCCATCATGTTAAAGGGCAACTTCAGTCATTTTCAACAAGAGCTCTATTGCTCAAGCTACTTGAGATTAGCCAATATTGAAGAAGCAAGACATTTTGGTCCAACCATATAGGTTGAATTTTTAACTGTAACATCTTAACATCTTAACATCTTAACATACTCCAAATGTCACCACAAAAACTATGAAGTATCAACAGACACCTTACAACACAGAACTGTAATGTGTATGACTAAAATGGCTTGCGTCTTCAGTATTGGCTAATCTCAAGTAGCTTGAGCAATAGAGCTCTTGTTGAAAATGACTGAAGTTGCCCTTTAAGTGCTAACATGCTGTGGAACACATTCTGCAGCTTGAGTTCAATAGTCAGATTGAAGCTGGAACAAGTCAAAGTTTTAAGTCAGTTGGTTCTACACGGTGACACCCTCTCTGTCTCCCTCCTGATGGCAGCCATTCATGTTCAGAAAACAGTGGGAGTTCATGGTCACTGGATATGATTTCCGCTGCTCTTATCACTGCCTTGTCAAATATGGTCTTTGTGGGTTCATAATCTTTCAGGCCGATTATTTTCATGGCTGTTTTATGAATATGGGCAAGCTTGTTCCTAAGTTGCCAAACCAGGCTGTTATCCCATACCGCATCATACTTTCCAGTGTGGCTCAGTTTAGAAAAAAAAAAAAAAAAAAAACAAGCAGTATGTTAGTGCCCACCCCATACTGCCTCAGTTTTTTGAGGAGTATACTCCAGTCCCTGCTGTAGCTGTGAACACCATCAGAATCCCGGGGATTTAGAGGATGTGACACTTGTTGAATTGCAACGTCTTTGATGGCAACAGACTCACAGTCAGAAATGTTACCCTGGTCGTACACCATTGCTTGTGTCTTAGGAGACAAAGGTTAGAAGACAGCGGTAAGCAAAAATAGTACAGCAAGTTAACAGGTCATTTTCTTTGAAAACCCAACCACGTTTCTTTTCTGTTTTAAACACTTGCTTATTGTTGTAATAACTTATAACTACACTTCTCTTACCTGGTAATGTGTATTTTGTAATCTCTATGGACAGATTGGAACTGAGGTTCAAGCTGTGTTTGAAATGTTCACATGGGGGGTATTCCATCAACGGAGCTATTCGCTAAGCCGCGCTAACTTCGGCAAGCAGCGCTAGTTTTAGTATGAGTTCAGTTCCATTACTCTCGCTAACACTAAACACGCAGCTGAGTTGCTGGGGTAACATATGCTCCCAAACTAACCAGCTCCGTGGCAGGTTAACTGCAAGGCTTAATAAAGCGGTGTATCAGAAAATGCAATCAGTCAGAAACACAAGTCACCAAAAAAGGTTCCATACACCTGCTTAATAATCTTTCCCACCAAATAAAGGTTGATAGGTTTTGCAAACACTGTGATCATGCATGAATTCCCCTTTTTGAAAAATTACTATTGATATTTCGATGTATCTATTAGGAATAATTTTAGTTACTAATTAAAAACAAACGCATGCATGATCAGAGACGTATCACATGCCGGCCCATCACTGGAGTTGTAGGCTACGTCTTAATTGAATGATTGATTGATTTCAGTTGCAGGTGCAAGTCTGCTGTGACAGAACAACATGAGACTGGCAATTTGTTCAACAACAAGCAATGGTCAAACATTATGATTCAAAAATATATTTTCAATCACCTTTTCAAATTTATGCATTGCCAGTAGGCCTACTACTATGAAATTGTGATATTCAGTTATTTCACACAAAATTCAACAGATTACATATGCATATCGAAGTTTCTTTCTTAAAATTCTTTTAGTTCTGCCTTAATTTTACGACAGTTCATCAGGTATTCCTAAATCACCTATTTAGGTCTAGTGTTGAGCTTGTGCACGCAGCCTTGTTTAAGTTAACGAGAGACAGGCGCAGCTAACTTGCGTTGATGGAATGGCTTCAGCCTCATCTCTGAGTTGACGCTACTTCAAACGAGGCTTTATCACATAAGTGCCAATATCATTAGTGACTTTGCAGGAATACCCCCATGGTCATGCAATTTTGCATAGCATTTCAAAACAGAGCGTCCTGTGGAGTGCACAAATGAACTCTTTGCTTCTGATGCTATGCCCAGTAGCTTCACACATTCGTCTGACATTAGTCTATCATCAACATAAACACATACACTGCTGTATGAGGAGATTCCTGAACCCTACAAAAGTTGCACAAGTTGCCCCACCCCTCAAGGATGGCACATCCACACAAGCCATAACAAGGAGATGTCTCCAAGCGAAACCTCTAGAGGAGAATACGGAGGTTTTTAGAACGCCACAGATCTTTGGTCTGTAGCCACCTTTAATGAGAGTGGTATGAGGGTGCAATCTCCTGTAGTGAGCACTGCGCTCACCTCCCAGCACCATGGAGCTTGATTTTCATTTGCAAAGACAGAATTGCAAGAATTGGCAAGTATTTTCAATAGATGAAAGTAGGTTCACCCTGAGCACCTGAAATAAAAGAGTCTGGAGAAGACCAGGAGAATCTACTGTACCTGCAACATCTTTCAGCATGGCAGGTTTGGTGTTGGGTCAGTGATAGTCTTGGGAAGCATATTATTAATGGAGAAATGCACAGACCTCTACCACTAGAAAATGTCAGTTAGACTGTATCAGGAATAAATGTTTTATCTCACAGTCAGACCCTACAGTACATGGGTGCAGTCATAGGTGGTTCTAGACAGGGGTGTCAATGGGGGCCCGTGCCCCTGGAGAAGTGACCCTGGATTCCCCCTGATGTATGACAGTGCTCGGCCTCATGTGGGAAGAGTATGCAGGTAGCACCTGTAAGGTGAAGGAAACAATAAAATGCAATGACCCTCACCTGACTGACACTCTTTATGACTTCCTCGACAAACACAGTCACAGCACCTGTGACACCTGGTCTGGTGAAAGGAACTTTCCTACTGCAGGCGATTGACTTAGTTGG
This sequence comes from Sardinella longiceps, assembly GCA_027497455.2. Classification (NCBI taxonomy): domain Eukaryota; kingdom Metazoa; phylum Chordata; class Actinopteri; order Clupeiformes; family Clupeidae; genus Sardinella; species Sardinella longiceps. The sequence goes on along the minus strand of JAODXP020002105.1, from coordinate 13,199 downwards.
TTCAAGAGGCTGGCCACACGGACACAGTATATAAAATTTTTATGTGTCAAAGGGAACTGGACAGTTTAGTAATGACTGGACTTCAGGTCCTCAGAAGCTTTAAGTGCCCATTAACGGATAAAAGGACAGTGTGTTTAATCTACAGAGGCTTTAGAATACCAGAGAAGAAATCACAAATAAAAGCACTAAAGCACTAAAACTACCATATAATTAATGCAGATTTTATTACTTCGGGGTTTGGTTATTTGTACTTTGTACAAGTTTAATTATAGCTAATAATTATCGTATTTCTGCAAACTCAGTTGGCAACTATGGTTTATGGGAACTGACCCCACGGCCCCCTTGAAGGACTTGAGTATCATGCAAACACAGATGAAAAGTAGCACCAGCCACTAGCTAAAAGCTGGCAAATTTTGAAATTGCCTGTTAGATTTCAGACAACAAACACTGAATTATTGTTGAATGGCTGGCAACTTTTACCATGTTCTCTGCAATCACATTTCAAAAAAGGTCATTTTGACCCCTGCATGTAAATAATGTCCTTCGGTTTCCTGTTGTCTTGATCTTACCTATGGGCTTCTTTCTCAGAGTGTCCTCATGCAGTGTGCAGTGTCCTGTGGACAGCATGAAGCCCTTGGAGAGGTGCTGGAGTAGCCCCACATTGCCTCCCCCTGGACAAGACAGAGCCCCTCTCCATCAGCTCCTTCAGCATGGGTTAGTGTCAGCCATGGGCTCCAGGCCACAGAGGCCTCACCCCCGTGCTGTCCTCCCCAGCAGCGCTGCCTCTCCCTGGGCCACCCGGCCCTGCCAACAGCCCCGTCCTCTGTGGAGATGGTAGGGAGCGACCGAGGACTCGCCTTTCACAGGAGGGGACTGCAGAGGACATGAAGGACCGATGAAGATGCCACTCGGCTGCACAGCCACGTGAGATCACCAGAGACAGAGAGAGAGAGGGATGGAGAGAGAGAGAGAGAGAGAGAGAGCAGGATGGGACCTATTCTGTGGTTCAGGGAGTCTGCATTGTCACAGCAAGTCTTGATGTGGAGAGAAGGTAGCGGAACAGTTCAGAAATGTTTGCGTTTGTGTCACATCTACTTCAAATCTAATCTACACTTCAGGAAGGAGAGAATGAGTCAGACAGAGAGAGAGAGAGAGAGAGAGAGAGAGAGAGAGAGAGAGAGAGAGAGAGAGAGAGAAATAATCGGTCGTCCATAGAGACAGGGTACCAATGCAGAAAGCACAATGCTGAAACTTAAAGTCCTTCTTTGTGTGAGTGTCGCATCAGCATCAAGTCACATCTAAGTCTGACTCATGACCTGGTGAAAATGACTGTCAGACTGGAAAAGGACAAGATGTAACATGATTTAGAGCTTAAACTGTTTATAGCACTTCTTTGCAGAGCAGGCCTACTGAGAAGCTGAGGTTTTTGACAATTTGGCAAAAGGACAAACAAAACACATAGAGGCAATGTCCTTTTTCTTTCTTTCTTTCTCTCATCCTCCTAGTATCTTATTGCTTTGTCAGTACCTGTTATGTGTTGTCTTCCTTGTGCATTATATTACTTAGCATTAGCATTTTATCTTATATATATATATATATATATATATATATATATATATATATATATATATATATATATATATATATATATATATATACATGACCCCCTGTAGGCTAGCAGAGCGACAGACGCTTGTCTCCATGGAGTGAGAAAGCCGTAAACTAATAAATTGTGCTGTTATCCAAACAGACTTGATAAAACCAATAGCAAAGCAGGTGGTTGTTTTTGTTTGCTCACCTGTTTCCCCCAACAGGTGTGCCTTCTCACCTACTCAGCATGTGTCAATCACTTTGTTGACTTATCACTTGTCCAAGGGTTGCACAACAACACCGCTAACTGGTAAACCACACTCCAGCTTTAATTAGCCTGAGGTTGACTTTCAGAGCATAATAGCAGTGCTTAAATCCAATAAATAAAATCAGAGTTGATTCACCCACTCTAGCATCAGGATGCCTTGGGTCTCATTTCAGTTCATTGCCTAATTTCAGGAAATCAGCACTTTGGCAAAGTATTATGAAAAAACATTTCATATTACAATGTAAAAACAGTATGCAGGCACACAAAAATACATATGGTAAGTACAAGATTAGTACATAATATTATGTATTGTTACACAGGCTGTACCACTGTACTTACATAGGCAAATGCACTGTAACATAAAGTGTTACCCAACATAGACCGAGCACTGAACCGACAACTATCACCAAGTGAATGGGGCATAACAACTTACTTTCAGTTTCATTTCATTATGCCCCATTAGGTCAGTATTAGTAATCGGTTTGCTATTCGGTCTATGTACATAGCATCACATTTTCTCATCCTTTTTCTTAAAGACAGCATTCAGGTAACAGTGATATTAACTGATTCACACCGGATTTCAAGCTGGACTAATAGCTTGGAAAGTGTGGGATGTTCTTGAGCAAAGCACCTTAAATTGTGCTATAGGGGAGACTGGCCCTACAATAATTGAATGTTGACAAATGCAAGTCGCTTTGGATGAAAGCGTCTGCTAAATTGCACACATGTGAATGTAATAGCTATGGTTCTGGGAAGTGAACCCATGGATATTATACAGTTGGCCTACTGTACTTCTCTGCATGCTGGAAAAATACAGTATGAACCATAGGCCAGAGAAAGAGGGAGCAGTTTCCTCCTAGCAGAGATGTGTGATCGCATAGTTTTGGAGACAGATCACTGAAATGGCATGCAAATACACACACATCAGTCACGCATGCACGCTTGCTCGCGCGCACACACACACACACACACACACACACAGAATTATCTGAGACCAGAGATCCATATGGCTCTCTGTCAATTAACTTATCCTTTAGATAAGAGCAGCCCTGCTGATTAACAATGGTGATTTTTCAACGCCTGTGAAAATCCCCCCTCCCTCTCTTTCTCTCTCCCTCACACACTCTCCCTCCCTTTCTCTCTCTCCCTCTACCCCTGATCTCTTCCAGCAAAGGAGCTGTGAGGATTCATCCAGCAGCCGCTGCCACACGTTGCTGAGAGTCTGCCTGCCTCAATCCTCACTGTAGCCCAGAGGGAGATTAGCTGAGGGATGAATGGTGTGTATCAAACCTCCTCCAGATTCAGTGTAGATGCAGCAGCAGGGCTTTGGGTGAGCAGTGC
>JAODXP020002105.1:0-2500 GCA_027497455.2 Sardinella longiceps | reverse complement strand
TAATGGAGTTTATGCACGGAATACACTAATCCCACTGCATTTTCATAATTTAATTTATACTAATACAACAGCAATACATTTCAATCATCAAACATGTTCTGCATGTCTTTTTTAAACATCTAATACCTATTGCATATTGCAGCCCACTTTGGAGTGATCAGGAAATTCATACTTTATCCACCTTATTTTACCACTACAACACTGCACACACACACACTCATACACACACACACTCATACACAGAGAGAGAGAGAGAGAGAGAGAGAGAGAGAGAGAGAGAGAGAGAGAGAGAGAGAGAGAGAGAGAGAGTACAGTGTATCTAAAGTATCTACACTAGTTCTGCACTTTTCTGCAGACGTTTCAGCTGATCTTGCTCATACTGCTACTGTTGAGTTTCTTTCTTTCTTCCAGTAGGACTTGCAGATTATAGGCTGGCTCCCACCACCACAGCTAACATACAGTACAGTACAGGCTCCAGGACCAGGACAGCCAAGCTCATCTGAGACAGGAGATGACAGGATTGAGATGGGTAGAGTCTGACTCACTGGATTACACCGATTGACGGGATTATTATTGTTATTATTGTTATTGTTGTTATTATTATACAGCAAAAATAAATAAACAAAAATAAAACCTGAAATGAAAACATGAATGTGCTTAAAATATCTGAACTAGATGGATGAAAGCCAAGCCTGCTGTGTGTGTGTGTGTGTGTGTGTGTGTGTGTGAGAGAGAGAGAGAGAGAGAGAGAGAGAGAGAGAGAGAGAGAGAGAGAGAGAGAGAGAGAGAGAGAGAGAGAGAACGTGGGCAGCTAAAACTATAGCCTGTACCATATCCCAGTCAGCAGGTGTGCCTATGAAAATCAAGCAATAACCTACATCAGCCTCCATACTGTGTGTGTGTGTGTGTGTGTGTGTTCGGATACACCACCAAACAAACACCCACACATACACACACACATGTTGGGCAGTCCTTCAAGTGTACAGTTCAAACCCCCAACACACACACACACACACACACACACACACACACACACACACACACACACACTGGTCTTGTTATTCCAAAACAGCTGCCTTAAGGCCTAGATGGCCGACAAAGTGAAAGGACTTTGCCTAGAAGGACTTTGGCGTAGAAGGAGAAGTCCTTGTTTGTGTATGCCATACTCTTGTGTTCAGTTCTTGTTCCTGGCTCTTGGTTCTTCATCCTTGTGAGTGCCTGATCCTGTTGTGTATTTGGGTCCTGCTTACTGTCAGAATCCTTACACACATGCACACACAAACACACACACACACACACAGAGAGAGAGAGAGAGAGAGAGAGAGAGAGAGAGAGAGAGAGAGAGAGAGTGTATAGTGTACATTGTGCAGAAGAGCGGAAGTCCAATGTGTTTTTAAACCTGATTAACGACTGTGACATCAGAGGAAGAGTTCTCATTAGACAGGACGTAACAAAAACATCTTCAGTGTTACATCTTCATTACTTTGTCTTTATCTTCGTCTGCTTGTTCATTAGGGAGCTAGACGTGCCTGTGAGGACAGTTCAGGAGACTAATCACCACATTATAGAGGCAGCGCCATTCATCTAGGCTTGTTTAAGGACACTCACACAGCCAGCAGCACATCCAGGCCATGTTCATGTTAATCTAGGTCTTGCTGCTGCTGCTGCTGCTGCTGCTGTGGTGGTGAAGGTGCTGGTGGTGGTTGGGAGCAGTGCTGTAGTCTATTTTATTATTATTTAACAACAGTCCATTAACTCTGTTGATACGTATCTTTCACCTATTTTAAGTGGCTATACGGAAACCTGCATTCTTTTTAAGTGGACATACGGCGTATACCTGTGTATCACATAGACCCTGGTTGGGAGGGGATAGTGAGAGGTAGCCATGCAGACCCCAGACTCCCAATTCTGGGCACGAGCTCAGCGGTCTCTCCCCAGCCCTGGAGCCAGAGCTGACCCATTTACCATTCACCACAGAGTCAGGAGGAGTCCCTGGAGGGTCACAAAGTCACTCCGACCTGGATACGGCCCAAATCTGGACCCGACTCGACCACCACCTGCATGGCTGGAGGATCCGTCGGCCTCAGCCCCCTGCGCCCTGGAAAAGGCCTCATCTGGAGCAGTAGCTGGATCTGGTGCAGATATAGTCAGGCATGGACTGGCCATAGGGCATACAGGGCAATGCCCGGTGGGCCGACGGTCATTTTTGGGCCGGGTCATAATCAGAGGAAAGAGTGGTGTGATTGGTTTTGCTTCGGCACAGAATTTTCTAACATCGACCAGTAGCAAACCGAGGCATTTCAGGGAGGTGGGTAAACCATGCGCTTTGAGAAATTTTGTTATACGGGCTCTTGGTCAGACCAAAGTCTCGTAGAGCTTTGAAAGTCGATGGCAATCAGGCAAGGTAGTGATGTGTACAGGTAATTATAACTTTACACGAAGGTTTGACTCACACCCATGCTGAAAAAGACCCTTAATAGCTCCAGCGCCGGAGTTTCAC
>JAODXP020002102.1:22500-26791 GCA_027497455.2 Sardinella longiceps | reverse complement strand
AAACCAGATAGTTTAATACTCAAGTCTGCAGCAGAGGCTTCTCCGATAGTTCAGGCATTCACAATGCTGTGTGTGTTTGTTGTAGCCTATTTTGAGATATTTTTATGTTATCTATTTGTCCAAGTTCCTTTTCACATAATCAAAAAGGCCAATAGTTCCGAGATCAAGGCTTTGGATCATTCCCCTATAAAAACGAACCAACCGATTATGCGAACATTTAAAATAGGCTAAACAGAGCCACCGTCACCTGTTACAATGTTTCCTTGGGTGTTCTGCTGGCAATAATTTGGACAGAGTAGGCTTAGGTTATGGCCAGGGTACCCATTTTTTGAGATGAGAGAAGCGCATTTACATACTGTAAGCATGCATGCATGAGATTGTATGTGCATATACAAAATGAGTATATGTTCATTCATTCATGATGGCCTAAATCTTTGTACTAGCCTAGGTCTATATATATATTTGATAGAAAAAAAAACATGATCATAAGATTAGAGCGACTTTGCATAGCCATTTTGGAAATGCAGACCATGTGCTGTTTAATTAAATAATTTGCCGGCACGCAATGAACAAAACCATTTCAGGCACATTTCATGTCAAAAAGCTTGCCACCTATTGAGATGGACAGTATGGATGTGGTGCACTTTGGCAGAGGAAGCACGGTCCTTTCAGACCGTCTTTCTTTAATAGGCTAAACATCTACGTTAAAATTGCATGTTCATCAGCCCATTTTTCAACATTTCCCAAAAACCCCACAGAAAAATGGGCAGAAAAAAGTCATATGGTATTTGTATCAGCATATCGGTGAACACCACAGTACTGGGTGGGTCCAAAGGGTATTCAACTGTGTGGGTATGTGTGTGTGTGTGGGTGTGGGTACGTGCGAGTGTGTCTTTCTGTGTGGGTACGTGCGTGTGTGTGTGTGTGTCTGTCTGTGTGAGCGTGTGTGTGTGTGTCTGTGTTAGCGTGTGTGTGTGTGTGTCTGTCTGTCTGTCTGTCTGTATGAGCACTTGTGTGAGTAGGTGTCTGTGAGTGTGTGTGTTAGAGCGTGTGAGTAGGTGTCTGTGTCTGAGAGTGTGTGTTCAGTGCACCCTGTCTGGAAGCGGTTCTCCAGTGACTTGGTCATGAGGGAGTGGGCCGAGGCAGAAGGAGGCCGTCACGTGTGTGTGTGTGTGTGTGTGTGTGTGTGTGTGTGTGTGTGTGGAAGTGGTTCTCTAGTGACTGGGTCATGAGGGAGTGGGCCGGGCCGAGACGGTGAGTCTTGAAACAGAAGGAGGTCATCTCAGACAGGTCCTCAGATGACGAACTTACTCAGCTTTTGGATCAGACACTAGACATGACGCGAGTGTGCACACACACACACACACACACACACACACACACACACACATGCACACACAAGGCATTAAGACAGATGGAAGCATTCTTTAAGGAAATCACCAGGAAAAGCCACTTGATTGTGTGTTTCTCTGGAAGCGAAAGCTCTTTCATTCACACACACACACATATGCTCTTAGTTAACATTTATTGGTTTTGGCAGATATTTGACATGAAAACCAAACAGACAAAAGATCTCATGAAATGTGAGTACAGGGCTACAGAATTCCATATAGGTGTGTGTGTGTGTGTGTGTGTGTGTGTGTGTGTGAGAAGTCATTTCAACCATATTCAGTGTATAGTGAGACAAAATAAGGTCTTACCATGGGGCAGGTGGTGCACACATGAAGGTAAGCATAAAGTGCAGTGTCATTTTGAGACAGACAAGACACTGCACAGACAACTGCCGCTCTCCCTTCCGCTGACACACACACACACGCACACACACACACACACGCACATGCACACTGCCCCAGCCACCCTTCCATTGACTGTGACTGATGACTAACTGTGGTAGTAGTGTTTAATCCATTGTCTAATACAGTCAACCCATCAGTCAAATGGTCATGGATTAGGTTTAACTTGTAACAGAGCAGTGAGTGTTTAAGTTCACAGTGAGGTGGATGTCGAATGTACAAGTGAAATACATGTATTTTAAAAAGCAGCAGAGAGAAGGAAAAGTACAGGCGTGTATTCCAGTTCAGTTTGAGAGGCTTTGGATCATGTCCCGTTACTCAGCAGTCTGACTGCTTAGAGAAACTCTGCTTGTGTGCTGTAACTCAGTACTATTGCGCTCCAGTTAGATACCTCAACTGACTAAATTCTGAAACACTGACAGTCTGGAATTGTATGCTCACAGTGTCTTATGTTATGTTGTCTGATGTTATGTTACTGAGATCTACTACTGTTACTGATCTATATCAAGCTTGATATCTTGATATCTATTTGCACTTTATGTCCTAGTGATGCCTTGTACAGTTAATGATGTCTTATGCACAGTTATAATAGTTGTATGTCTATTCTAGTTATATTTAGTTGTATGTCTAATTTAGCTTTGCTATCGCACATTTGGAGCTTGGGGAAACGCAATTTCAGTCTGCTTACAATGTACTATTGCATAGTTGGATTGACCGTAAAGCTCGCTTTGACTTTGACCTTGAAAGAAGCTGTTCCCCATTCTGGAGGTGTGGGGCAGTTATGATGTGGTAGATTCTCCTTGTTGGCAGTAGGGAGAAGAGTGAGTGGGATGATTGTGTTGTGTCCTGGTGTGTGTGTGCGTGTGCGTGTGTTTATTTGTGTGTCCACAGTCATAGTAATGATCAAGTTTAGTAATTCTATCATCTGTGGGGGTGTGTGTGTGTGTGCGCGTGCGTTTATTTTTGTGTCCACAGTTATAGTAATGGTCAAGTTTAGTAATTCTATCATCTCTCTCTCTGTGTGTGTGTGTGTGTGTGTGTGTGTGTGTGCATCACTCTCTCAGTCAGATGAAATGGCATGAGATCTGCTTGAACACGCCTGGAGCCATACTGGAAGTTCTCAATGCTTGGGAAAACGGAGTGCTGTCAGTGGAGAATGTGCAGGTTAGACACACACACACACACACACACACACACACACACACACACACACAGTACACACTTCTGTACACACTATACATACAGTATACACACGTACCTCTGCACACCTGCGGAAAATCTGGCATAGATAGCAACATTCCCTCAGCATGTCGACGGGCGAGCACAAGTCCATCAGTGCAACTGCTCAAATCTGCTGCTTGGGGTCTCCGCTGTCTTGTCTTGACAGATAGTTTTACGACAGTCTCGAGTGATAGGTTTGTGTCAAGATTATTCATATGCTTAGAGGCCGGAGAGGTGTAGCCGTAGAAAAAAACATGAGAGTTGAGAGTTGTATGCGCAGAGCCTGTCTATGCGTAGCTGTGGAAAAACGTGATTTTGTGAGTTGCTGTTTACGAAGTGTTTACCGAAACTGTTGAGAATAGCCTAATTTAGATGTGATATTTATTATCTTTATATTTATTATTTATTATTTATTATTTATAAGTTGTGATAGACTACTTGGAGCTTGTAGGCTAGAAGCTTTTAATTAGGCTTTAGCTTGCTAGTAGGCTAAACATCTTGGCTTACAGTGAACTGTAATGTTGCTGTATTGCGCACACACACACGCACACACATACACACACACACACACATACACACTCAAAGGCATACACTTCTTCTCTGACCTCTCTCTCTCTGCGGTGTGAGCAGAAGATCACTGATAACATTAAAGGGAAGGTGTGCAGTATGACCATCTGACCTCTCTCTCTCTCTCTCTCTCTCTCTCTCTCTCTCTCTCTCTCTCTCTCTCTCTCTCTCTCGCTCTCTCGCTCTCTCGCTCGCTCTCTGTGGTGTGAGTAGAAGATCACTGGTAACATTAAAGGGAAGGTGTGCAGTATGACCATCTGACCTCTCTCTCTCTCTCTCTCTCTCTCTCTCTCTCTCTCTCTCTCTCTCTCTCTCTCTCTGTCTCTGCTCTCTCTCTCTCTCTCTCTGCGGTGTGAGCAGAAGATCACTGATAACATTAAAGGGAAGGTGTGCAGTATGACCATCTGACCCCTCTCTCTCTCTCTCTCTCTCTCTCTCTCTCTCTCTCTCTCTCTCTCTGCGGTGTGAGTAGAAGATCACTGATAACATTAAAGGGAAGGTGTGCAGTATGACCATCTGACCTCTCTCTCTCTCTCTCTCTCTCTCTCTCTCTCTCTCTCTCTCTCTCTCTCTCTCTCTCTCTCTCTCTCTCTCTGCGGTGTGAGTAGAAGATCACTGATAACATTAAAGGGAAGGTGTGCAGTATGACCATCTGACCTCTCTCTCTCTCTCTCTCTCTCTCTCTCTCTCTCTCTCTCTCTCTCTCTGCG
>JAODXP020002102.1:10000-17500 GCA_027497455.2 Sardinella longiceps | reverse complement strand
GGTATTCAGCATGTCAGCATGATATTATCACTCCTCCAGAGTTCGACAATGTGCAACATAAATATAACGTGCCCTAACCACCACTAACCACTCTTTGAGTTCCGTTTTTAAAACAAATATTTATGCTTGTTTTAAGGATAGGATACATGCCCATAGCAAGCCATTCTTAAAGTCGTCAGGGATTCTAAATGAGCCAGAAAGCCTGGATGGGAGCAAAATTGTCAAAATTGGTGTCAACCAACAATCATTTCATACTAGACCACCCAGAAAAAGAGATAAATGTGCTACCTACCCCAGCCACAAGCCCTGGGCTAGCAAACAAGAGTTAAACAAGAGAAAGCAGGGATTTTAACGAAATAACATTTTGGTGCAACAAAAGGAGCCGCTGACAACATTAGGGCCCTATGGATTCCGCAAAATGGAAAACACGGACGGAATCCGGAAACACGGAAACATTAAAACGGAATTTTAAAATAAACACGGAATTTGCTATATTTTGTGAGTTGACATTTAAATATACGGTTATAAAACAATATATTCTAGATTTCTATTGTACAAACTCCACAAAACATACCACTGATCTGCAAAATCTTATCATATTGTTGTGCACTCTGTAACAATCACCGTCGTTCACCATGTGAGTTTGTAGCCTACACTGTTACGCGCAACCTTTCTATGCGTAGCCCAGCTAGCTCTTTCCCTGTTAAGACATCGTTGTCGATGGGCTAGTATAAAAGTAAACAAAGTTTACTCCATCAGATTGTATAGGGCCATAAAAAAAGACAAAAATTCGAAACTAAAAACTAAATCCGAAAAAACGGAATCTGGAAAAAAATTAAACGGAATTTGAGAAAAAATAAAACAGATTTCATAGGGCCCTACAACATTAGTGGTTGTGCTATCCCACTGCAATTAAGCCCAATCTTTAGATGTATTTTTAATTTGTCATTACAACCTCGTACAGTGCCTGACCTATAGCAATCTTGATAGTTCCCATAGCCAAAAGCAGCCATTCAAAGTCTCTTCATGACAATAGGCCCGTAGCCCTAACCTCACTAGTAATGAAGTCTTTTGAAAAACTGGTCAAAATGGAAATCATCTTAAAGACTGACCATCTCCTTGACCCACTTGTCTGGATTATATTTTAGATGTACACCAGGACTATCTGTTTGAAAGACCAAACTCTAAATTGAAAGACCTAATTGGAACCAGGTTACCTTACTAACCAGTTGTCTTACTAACTGCCTCTTTAAAAAGCCAGTGGTGTCTGACCACAAGAAACACAAGTCCCTATGGCTCGTTGCTAGACGTACTCAAAGATCATGAAATACTGACCAAGATAAAGCATCATAATACATTTCAATGAGAGCAAACTAGAATACTTCTTGTCTGCATAAATGCAAAAATAGAACCAGGATCTTAACAAACGTTTAGACCTCTCGTTCCGTTTCAACCCTCTATGCCAACAGTGTCTGAACACAAGAAACACAAGACAAGATGGCTCATTGCTAGACGTACTGGTTGACCAAATGTATATTCTGCTGCTAGGGTACATCTACATTTCTAGATGAGCTTAGGACTGCTTTTTGCCCAAATGTGTCCCTCTTGGACATGTTGTCAGTCAGATTATTTTATCTTTTGATCCTTTTTTTTTACTTACTCAGATTCTGTGTTTAGAAGTGTTTAGAGTTTAGCAGGTCGATCTGTTACTACTGCTAAAGGCATCACCATGTGAGTTGTCTGCCATTATTATTATATGCGCCATTATATGCGATGATGACTCAATAAAACCACACTAATATCTGATTCAGGCATCACATAGAGTTGGAGAGATTATGTGAAAGATAATGTGCTGATGATGCTAAAAGAGTGTTTTGGTTTCCTATCTGGGGATTAATCAGTGGGGTTTTCACACATACAGGCTAAGAATTGTGCTTGGGTTTGGAACATTTCAGATGAGTTTACAGTCAGAAAATGTCTTGACAACGTCATATGGAACTTTGTTGAAGACGCATCTGTTCCATCATTAAAAGAAACACACACACACACACACACACACACACACACACACACACACACACACACACACACACACACACACACACACGATGAATGTTGCACGATGGCCATAATGTTCTTTCTGCATTGCTTTAATGATATTCCTACTCATTTTTCCCAGGATTACAACAGTCTGTTCCCATTGGATGACACTCAGCCTTCTAAGCTGATGCGCCTCCTTAGCTCCAATGAGGATGAGCCTGTGATGCTGTCTAGCCCAGGTAAGCCCGCCTCCTCACACGGCAATCTGTACAGCAGGAAGTGAAAGAATTCAGTGTGCTGTAAAAAAATAAGCAAAGTACAGTCAATGAAAGAAATGGATGAAATCATGAATAAAATAAGAATAAAATAAAGGCATAAAATGTTTAATAGAAAGTGTTCCTGCTACAAAAAGAAAGATAAGACCTCTGCCAAGGCAACATGGTCACTGGTGCTGTGTAAATTCCTGATGGTGTTCCGGATCACAAAAGACTATCAAAATTTACAGTAATGGTCTCAACTTTTAGAATCCATCAGTTACTTCTGTTGTAAAGTTTGTAACAAACAGTCCGACAGACAGTGGGCCAATGAAAACATAATCTCCTTGGTGATGGTGAAAGAAGACAAAGAAGAAGAACTTCAGTTGTTTAAATAATAATTTTAAGGAGATCTCAATGAAATTTGAGTTTGAGTGATAACACAGTGTATCAAAATTCTATAGATATATTTTATTATATAGATAAATTAATTGCAATGTTTTTTTTTAAATCTGAACTCTTCATATCATCTATTTAAAGCGCCATTCACATTACCGAACCTCACACAATATACAGTTTACAGGAAGACCAGTTTAGGCAAGTAACCTCATGACTGAATGTAAATCTGCGTTTGTAAATAATTAATAGTCATACTGCAGCTGACACCTGCACAGACAGTGACTCAACCAATTCAGTGGCATGGGAGTTGGTCAGTGGAAACTCCAAGCTAATGACCAAGAATAGCATTAGTTTTCCATGTACAGTAGTGTGGAAACCGCAAATCTTAAACATTCATCATATAAACCTTAGCCGTCCTTTAGATACTGATCATTTTTTTTTTTGGGGGGGGGGGGGGGGTTGTTGTGACGGGAAATGAGTGGGGGAGAGAGATGGGTAAGGATCGGGAAATGACCTCAGGTCAGACTTTGGCATCTATGGCATGACGCACTAACCAGCTGAGCCTCGCTTTTCATTTCAAACCATATTCCATGTTTCAGTTTTGTGGCGAGGCCTATGACCATAAAATCACAATCAGCTGTGAATCAATCTGTGTGAAGTACCAGAACATGTTTTCAGTTTCAATGGATTCATTTGTGATTTTGATGATAAAGTGAGGTAGGGATGGTCCCCTGTTGCCAACACAAAGCCATACAATCTTCATCAACTGGAAATGGCATCAGACATTTTAGTACGTCTCTGACCTGAGCCAAGTTTCATAAGACGTTTTGGGTTTCTGCCAGCTAGATAAAGTATTAGCAGAGAGGGTGGAAGCGGAGCAGTGTTCCATTATCTTTGGTATTAGTGTTATCTCCTTCGGCTCGTAAAAAAACATCTCAAGGCTTGATCATAAGATGTATGGGGTTACTGACAACCAGACAAAGTGTTAGTGTTACTATCTCCTTCGATGCATAAAACATCTCTAAGCTTGTTTTTTATCCAATTTAGATCTTGACTGCCACATTTATATGATTAATTGATTAAATTAATCAGTCAACAGTTTTATGAATCAGTTTGGCTCATTTTTAAAGAGAAAGTGCCCCCTGTTCTGCTCTTTTGGGATGTAAATGACTACCACTTTACTGGCTCGGCCATGGTTCAGTCAGTCAACTACATAGAACAAAAAATTCAAGGACTGGATTTGGGTTGGGCTTTGGCAGGTGTGCTTACATTCCTGTTCACACAGCCATACCAGTTGCTAGATGGATCCACTAGGGGGTTGGTGAACCCTGGACATGCATAGTAGTAGTAATAATAATAATAATAATAATAATAATAATAACTAGAAAAGCACTCAGAGAGCACAGACCTCCGCCAAGGCAATGTGGTCACAGATGCAATATACAAGCATGCGAAAGCACGTCCTCCCACTTGCATAAGCCTCAGTGAACATGTGTGTTTTTTGGGGTGCTTTTTGCTCATTGTGGGGGCATGGCATATGTGGGGTGGCAAACTGTTCCAGAGAATAGGGGCAGCAACGCAAAAGGCTCTGTCCCCTACGGTCCGTAATCTGGTATGGGGGATGGAGAGCAGGTCCTTGGCAGAGGACCGCAGAGACCTTCAAACCAAACCAAATGCCACTGTCACAGAAACATGAAAGCCTTACATTTTACATTTGGTGTCTGGAATGCGTCTGGACTTAAATATGGTGCTGTGGTTGGAAGTCCTCCAATGTATAGCTTTAGTATGGAGTTGAATCTTGTCTACCGCCTGGGTCATTCCACGCCAAGTCACCCAATTTTGAGAAATTTTCCCAGTTCGTGTCAAAGATTTTTTTTTTTTCTGAAAGAAATTATGCCCATAGTCCTGTTTTCTGCTGTCCTGCCAAATCTCAGAGTTTTACTCCAAGCTGTTTTTTAAATCATAAAATGATGAAATATAGCTGTATGGGAAAATTTGCCTTTCTACCTAAACCAAATTGATTAGCTTTCATTTTGACATGCTCCATTCTTTTAGTGTTAGCCGCCGTTTCGTCGGGTTGCTGGTTGATGCACTCGAGATAATTCCTTCAAGTCCAAAGCCCAAATCAAGGAATTTCACCCGTTAATTTACATGATGTTTAGATATGAGTGTGGATATGTGTGTGGATTTCAGCTGTTTATATGTACAACAGAGATTTTGGAATGAATTATGAGTATATGCCCAAACGTTTCAACATTTCAATGAGGATTTCAATGAGTTCAACATTTCAATGAGGTTTCAATTTTCAAGTTTCAAATTTTCTGGGAATGCAGTTTGACCATCACACTAAAATTTGAAAATGTGTGCCATTAATGATTAACAAAATATAGTGGCTCAAACATGGCTACTTAATGCGAAAAGGTATTTTTGGCTGACTTTAGTGTACTGTATTTCATAAAGGGAAAGCTCGATGCCTTTTTTTTTTTTTTTTTGAAAAAACTTATCTATGGTGATTGTCATATTCCCTGGGTTGCCATGGGTGTTTGTTTACACAAAGCATGTGCTTCTTTGTTGATCTAGCCATGTGCTCTGGATATAGCCATGTGCTCTCCCCATGGAGACATTCAGAACATGTTTTCATCTTGTGACTTCCTTGTTTCCTTCCTTCTTGGCTAAGCTCAGCAGAAATGTACAGAAAGGAGTACCTTTTTACAGTATGGAGGAGGATGTTTGCGGATTTTTTTTTCTCCCTTGGCAATAAGACTGTGAACATGAGCAGGGAGTGTGTGTGGGAGAGAGAGTGACGATAGGATGGGGATATGAACTACCTGTCACGCTACAGGGATTGGTACATTACTTGTTTTTTGACTCATTCTAAGGATTTGTTCACACTTTGTCATTTTGCTCTATTTTGGACACAAAAGATGGCATATATACAGTAATCAAACCATGAATGGATTTGGCTTTTATACTGTTGTTTTTGTGACCCCTGTGTCCCCTTCAGTTTCTGGCCAGCTAGTATATGGGCGGAGCCAGGCCTGACTGGGTTAATGTTGTAATTATGCGCACCGTGGTTAGGGCCAAGTTATTTAAGGGTTCTCTCTTACTAGGCACTAGACACTTTGTGTAGGCATCTTTTCATTTTCTTCCTGGCACTGGCACATTCCTTTCTTTCTCCATTCTTGTCTCGATTTCTTTCTTCTACCAACATACTAAAACTGATGCTGAGTTCTACCTGCATCTTCAGAATTCAAGGTCCAGGAATCAAATGGTTTTCTGAGGAAATTCTTTCAGCCAGGCATTAGAGCCTTTGGGAATGTAGTTACTGTTATGGCTGTTTGTCCAAGTCTTTGAAACTGTTCCCAGCCATTGTGTTGACTTCCAGTCATGGCCAGTTTTCCAGAGAAGTGCACAGAAAATGTATTTGTTTATATAGCTCTCTTTTGACACAAAGGCCTCTCAAAGTCTTGAAACACAGAGACTTAGTCAGTCCACCACAAGGAGTTGAACCGGTTCATGGAACAAAAACAAAAAACAGATTTCAGTTCAGTTTACTTTTTTATTTCCCCACAAACATTTCTGCCACTTCTGTGTTCTTCTGTTCTTCTCGTGATGTCACCTCAAACCCCAAAATGGGTGTGTTTAAATAACCTATTCTCTTCCCCTTTGACCCCAACAGGTACCCACTCTTTCCAACAGGAACACACTCAATAC
The DNA here is from genome assembly GCA_027497455.2 of Sardinella longiceps. Classification (NCBI taxonomy): domain Eukaryota; kingdom Metazoa; phylum Chordata; class Actinopteri; order Clupeiformes; family Clupeidae; genus Sardinella; species Sardinella longiceps. The sequence continues at coordinate 11,093 of JAODXP020002102.1, read as the reverse complement.
TCTTAATAGACTTTATGCAATAAGATGGTTATACATCCTACTATAACACTCACAGATGTAAGACACTAAACACTTGAATTGTAGAAAGAATGTCCACATAATGCATCAAACATGACCAGCCATAGTAGGCCTACACATCCTAAACATTCCCATCTGAGGCCTCTTATAGAAAATGTAATTTCTTCATTGATCCCCTTGGGAGTGATGGTGTCCAAGGAGTGTATCCAGTAGGCCTCCCTAAAGCTGGGAACAGACGATTTTATGACTCGAACACGATTGAGTCCATCTGGGTCGATTGAGAGTCGCTTATGACCACAAACCTAACGACTGAGTTGTCAGCATTTTAATGTCACAAATGGTATGGTAGTGACCGCAGAACGGACCGGTTAAGATCATATCAAACATGTTTGATTCAGTCCAACTCGGTTGTAATTGCGTCAACAATGGAAACAATCGCATTGTTGCAAATCAATGTGTTTTATTACCTCCTCCATGGAGGTTGTGTTTTCACCGGCGTCTGTCTGTCTGTCTGTCTGTCTGTCTGTATGTGTACAATTTATATTGTGTCTGTGACAGATGTATAGTAATGAAATCACACCACATCGAATGGTATCAATGTCAGACCAGTATGGGAGTACTTGAGTAGCAATTTTTAAAATACTTCTACTTGCAATGCTGAGGTACAGAACATCTTGACACAAAACTTCTACTCAAGTCACTTTTTTGATCAAGTACTTTTACTTCTACTCCACTCCTCTACTCCAGTACTTTATACAACTCTGGTATTTGACCACATTGCCTTGGCAGAGGTCTGCTCTCTGAGTGCTTTTCTAGTTAATGTAGTGACTAAGTCCATGGCTGTAAATGAATATCTATGAGAAGGGCTACAGGAACGATGGTTGAAGGCCAAATTGCGGTCTCTCACTTTTGTTAATGTCTGGAAAGCACCAGGAGACAATTCTATTGTAATCGGCGCAGCTTCAGTGTGTGACTCTCATGAACTTTGACCTTTTGCAGGGGATCGGACCATGAGCAGCTCTCTGTCGGCCTCCCAGCTGCATGCAGTCAACATGAGAGACCCCCTAAACCGAGT
>JAODXP020002102.1:0-5000 GCA_027497455.2 Sardinella longiceps | reverse complement strand
AATTTCCATGTTTTCTACTTGATGTGTGAAAGAGCTTAAATGTGTATTGGAGCTATTTGTTTAGTTCTCTATAGTCTTTTGTAATGTTTCCTCTTTTTTTCATAATAAATTGGCATAATGTTTACCCACATTGAGTTGTGAATTATGTTTACATATAATAACTTGAAGCACTTAGAGTGCCGAAAACATAACCTCCTTGGCAGAGGTAATAATTATTTTTGTAATGACTCTATAATGATGTGAATACTACTACTACTCTACTACTACTACTACTACTCTACTACTACCACAGATAAAATACTTGACTACTACTAATTTACTACTACTGCTAATACTACTACAACTACTTATAATAATCATAACTAGAAAAGCACTCAGAGAGCACAGACCTCTGCCAAGGCAATGTGGTCACAGACACTATATAAATTCCAGATCATGTTCCGTATCACCGATCGCCGTTAAAATTGAATCAGTTCTTGCTTGTCCCAATATATATACACTGTTGTGTTGTTAGTTCATATTCAGATTCATCAGAAGACATGAACACACACGCAGTCAGGAGCGGAGGAGCAGCATATCATTTTACTTTCTCTTTCTCATCACAATACATACATTACACTAGCGCCACCTAGTGTCTCTAGTAATTACTGCATTTAGAAACACAATGCATATAAGGTGAATAAGGTGAATAGACACAACATCTTCCCCTTTCGAACAAAGAATGCCTCTAGTAACTATATTAAGCTAAATTAACCTGGCATTATCACTCTTAACAGTGTATGTAATTCAGTAACACATTTCAACACATTTCACCTTAGTAAATAACACAATTTACTTTTCCATGACAAAGTCTTTTGTCCAGCTAGGTGCATTCCTAATCCTGACAGGTCTGGGCTGGGTATCACAGTCAGTGTCAGACGTTTGTTCAGTCCCTGTATTAACACAGTCCATTGCTCTATCAGAATCAGTATCTGTGCTCAATTCTGGAAGTGCTGAAAGGTGTGAGGCATTCCAGGTCCTTCCATCATCCAGCAGGTAAGTGTCTAGTCCTTTTCTCTTCAGTACAGTTTTTGGTTCAGAAAACTTCAGTTCTCCTTTCTTTACTTTCCATGGCTTCCTAACCCGCACTTGGTCACCAGGTTGGAAGTTGGAAGTTTTGGCATGTCTGCGCAAGTCAGTGTATTCTTTCATTTTTAGTTGTTTATTCTCCACTCTTTCTTGCACAGATGTTTTATCCGTTGGTGGGACAGGCATGTCAATTACCTGTAGCTTGGTTCTCATTCGCCGACCATGGAGCAGTTCTGAAGGGGATACTCCAGTCGTAGAATGGGGTGTCGCTCTGTAGTCCATTAAGTAAGCTCTCAGGAATGACTTCCAGGGTTCACCTTGAATTGACGCAGTTTGTAAACAGTCTTTAACACTCCTATTAAACCTCTCCACTTCGCCATTCGCTCTCGGATAATACACTGAAGATCTCAGGTGTTGGATTCCCCTCTTTTTGAGAAAATCAGCGAATTCAGAAGAGAGAAATTGAGGTCCATTATCACTGATCAATGTCTTTGGATTCCCTTCTCGAGAGAAAACTGAAGTCAGAAACAGGATGATAGTAGCTGTATCAGCCCGTGGCGCAAAAGCTACTTCAGGCCATTTGCTAAAGTAGTCTACCATTGATATGGCAAACCTACAGTCAGGAGGTGCTATTTCAATCGGGCCTATGATGTCCACAGACACCTTTTCCCAGGCAGCAGCTGGTAGGGGAACAGGCTGAAGTGGAGCATCATGGGTGACAGTGGATTTATCATTTTGTCTGCATGTAGTACAGTTCTTAATGCAAGTCTCTACCTGACAGTCCATTTTAGGCCACCAGTACAATTCCCTAAGGCGTTGTTTGGTGCGGACAATACCTTGGTGGGTTTCATGGCTTATGTCAATGAGTCTTTTCTGCAGTGACAATGGAACCAGCAAACGATGAGTACCTCTGACGATGCATTCATTCATGACTGCAAGTTCATGGCGAATTGGGAAGTATGGCTGTAAGTCAGGCTCCAATGTAGTCTTTCGTGAGGGCCAGCCTTTCTGTATCTGAACACGTAGCTTGGTGAGTACTGGACAGGCGTTGCACTCTGAGCGAAAGACCTCCTCAGACACAGCACTCAGGTCAGTGAGGATAGCAGCTACAGACTCAACATCTTCTGCACATGCATTGTCTGTTTCAGGAAGTGGAAGCCTAGACAAACAATCAGCAACATGGTTCAGAGATCCAGTTCTGTATTCAACATCATAGTCAAACTCCAGTAGGCGAGCAGACCATCTCGCTATGCGAAGACCAGCACGATTATTTCCCTTAGTAGTCAGCAGCGTTGTTAGTGCTTGATGATCAGTACGTAAGAGGAATTTTCTTCCCCACAGCCAAGTCCGCCATTTCTCAGCGGCCCAGACGCAGGCTAAAGCTTCCTTCTCTACAATTGAGTATTTCCTCTCTGCATCAGACAGACTGCGAGAAGCAAAAGCAATAGTCTGCTCTGCACCCTTACTGTCCAGCTGAGTTAAGACAGCACCTACGCCGTAGTCTGAAGCATCGGTTGATACAATGGTAGGCTTGCTGGGGTCAAAAAGCACGAGTGCAGGGCTATGCACAATCAACTGCTTGACTTGATCAAATGCTGCTTGAGCTGCCTTGTTCCAGTGAAATGAGCAGTCTTTTCGTAGGAGAGCTCTCATTGGTTCAACAACAGTCGCATAGTTAGGAACAAACTTGCTATACCATGCACTCAGGCCAAGGAATGAGCGCAGGGTTGCAGGATCGGCAGGGGGTGGAGCTTGTAGGATAGCAGCAACATGTGAGTCATCTGGTAGCAGACCCTCTGGTCCAATCTTCTGGCCAAGGAAGTTCAGAGTGGTTTGACGTAGTTGGCATTTATCAACATTGAGTTTCAGTCCTGCATCATTAATTCTGTGTAACACTGCACGCAGATTAGCCTCATGTTCAGCTTCTGAAGAGCCATAAGCGATGACATCATCAAGGTAGCATTGTACCCCTTTAAGGCCCTTGAGGATTTCAGTCATCATCTTTTGAAAAGCTGAAGGCGCTGAACTTAGCCCGTAGGGGACTCTGCAATACTGGTACAAGCCTTCATGCGTAATGAAAGCAGTGAGCCCTCTACTCTCTTCATGCAGTTTCAGTTGATGGTAAGCAGATTTCAAATCTAGAGTTGAGAACATGACAGCGCCTCGCAATTCTGACAGTATGTCCTCAATCAGTGGCAAAGGATGGCTATCCATAATCACAGCCTTATTAGGTTCTCTCAAATCAACGCACATGCGTATGCCACCAGTCTTCTTTTTAGTGACAACAATCGGAGAGACCCATTCAGATGCATCAATTTTCTCAATTATACCATGCTCTTCCAGGTTCTTTAGTTCCTTGGAAACAGCTTCACGAACTGAGAGGGGTAAGCGTCGAAGTCTCTGCTGTACAGGCTTCACTTCAGGCCGGAGCTTCACCTTGTGCACAAAGTTCTTAGCACATCCAAATGCAACTGGAGATTCACATTCCTGTTCACATTGAGTGATTGAAGCTTTGGCTTGGTCAAGTGTAGCACAGACCTTCGGAGCCTCTGGTATTAACTGTCCACCTTTAATGTGCAGCTGGAGAGCTGTCACCAGGTCCATGCCCAGTATAGGCGTCCCTGTGTTCACAATGTAGAAGTCTGTAGAGGCACTATTACCATTGTAATTAACATCAGCTCTAAGGCATCCTAATACAGTCAACTTTTCCCTAGAATAGGTCACAAGTTGCACTCCAGGATTTTTCAAATTAACTGAACTGAAATTTTCTTTGTAAACACTCTCTGGTAGAATAGAAACACCAGACCCTGTATCTATTAGCAATTTAACATTACATTTGTGTGCAGTATTTTGTACAGTGATAGTAACAGGGCACATCAGTTTTGCATCAGTAGTGAAACTTTCAACAGTTAGAACGGATATTTCAGGCACAGTCACTTCATTAACAGGCTTTTGGGCAGATTTGCACACTCTTGAAAAATGTCCAATTTTTCCACAGGTGTTACATTTGCTGTCTTTGGCAGGACATGATTTGTCATTGGCTTTGTGATCAGCAGAACCACATCGATAGCACGTGATAGCTCCGTCATTCTTCTGAGCGGTTTTGGCTTTAGGCTTGCGCGCCTTCTTTTGAACATGAACGGCAGCGACAGGCTTAGTATCACTGACAGCTATGGCCTTTGCATCGGCTATGGCAGCTTCAGTGCGCCTAGCTATTTGCAATGCTTTGTCCAACGTTAAATCTTCCTCCATTAACAGTCTTTCACGTATGCGGGAGTTATTTGTTTTCTCTACAATCTGATCCCGTAGCATTTCATCTTCCATCCCTCCAAATTTACATTGTTTTACGAGCTCTCGCAATGCAGCGACATACAAATCTGTTGACTCACCCACAGCTTGTGCTCGTTGCCTGAAACGGTATCTTTCGGCGACAACGTTCAATTTGGGGCTGAAGTATTTTTCCAAAGCCTGTACTGATCCGTCGTAGTTGTCAGTCTCGAGTGGTAAGGTGCTGTAGATTCGGTTACCCTCCGTTCCCAAGCAGTGAATAAGCAGGGCCCTCTTCCTCGCAGCAGAAAAATCATTGCCCCCGATAGCAAGCAAGTAGTTGTCGAACAACTTCTTCCACGTAGCAAATGGAAGTTTAGGTTCACCTGGGCAATCCAGGAACACAGCAGGCGGTTGCAAGGAGAGAAGAGCCATCACTTCTTCACTACTACTCTCGTCGCCAATTTGTTGTGTTGTTAGTTCATATTCAGATTCATCAGAAGACATGAACACACACGCAGTCAGGAGCGGAGGAGCAGCATATCATTTTACTTTCTCTTTCTCATCACAATACATACATTACACTAGCGCCACCTAGTGTCTCTAGTAATTACTGCATTTAGAAACACAATGCATATAAGGTGAATAAGGTGAATAGACACAAC
>JAODXP020002099.1:2500-5000 GCA_027497455.2 Sardinella longiceps | reverse complement strand
ATTGTATGGATGTATGTATTAATTGTATGGATGTCCAGTATATGTAGTAATTGTATGGATGGATGTATACATTAATTGTATGGATGTCCAGTATATGCAGTAATTGTATGGATGGATGTATACATTAATTGTATGGATGTATGTATTAATTGTATGGATGTCCAGTATATGTAGTAATTGTATGTATGGATGTATACATTAATTGTATGGATGTCCAGTATATGCAGTAATTGTATGTATGGATGTATACATTAATTGTATGGATGTCCAGTATATGTAGTAATTGTATGGATGGATGTATACATTAATTGTATGGATGTCCAGTATATGCAGTAATTGTATGGATGGATGTATGCATTAATTGTATGGATGTCCAGCATATGCAGTAATTGGTGGCCGTGTATGGACGGATGGTATATCATCAGTTGTATGGATGTCCAGTGGATACGTAGTAATTGAAAGTGTGGACGACAGTACATTAGCTTGCACGGATGTCCAGTACAGCGCAGTCAGGTGTATGGATGGTAGGGCTGACGCGGTAGAAGTATTTCGTGCCGAACCGTCACGGTACGGGGGTCACGGTTCGGCACGCGCAATGCCACGCAGAATACACACGGTACGGAAGTTAAATATTGATCTGGACGCGGAACTGTTATTTTGCAAGAGTTTTCTTTTGGACCCATTTAACCACTGCCACCTGCAAGCTCTGATTGGTCCGTAGACGCATTGTATCTTCAAGTCTCCAAATAAATGCCAGCAGCGCATTTAGGCTATTTGTGACAATCTCCGGTTTGAGCATAAATTCATTCCAGTAATATCGCATTCAAAGCGCTTATAATAGCCCACCCTTCGCGATTTCTTGACAACATTCTGTCTTGTTTTAAGAAATAGGCAAGTGCCCTTTCGCGAGGTGTAACATTCTTTGTTTAAGACGTTAGATGTGAAAAACGGTAGATTTGATTCAGGCCTTATCAAATCTTCATCAACTCGTAAAAAATACCGAGGTCATGACCTCGGTGTCCTCAATGGTAGCTACGGCCCTGTCTGCTATATTCCACAGTAGGCTAGAAGAGGCAGGATTCAGATATCTATTGCATGTGCTCGAACCTCGCTACAATCCTCCTTCCCGCAGCATAAGGGAATCTGTAGTGCAAGCCTTGTAAAGGAGAACGAGAGAAATTGTGGAACAGGAATTAAAAGCTGCGCATTCAATTGCACTCACTACGGAATACCTAGTCCGTGTATAATATTTTTTTCAACCTGATCACAAATACTGTATGTGGATGGGCAATAGTATTACATTACAATATTGACACGACCACCTGCAGGCGTTTTTTAGTATTGCAGGTAGACAAACAGTCATTGCAATGCCTTGTCAAACCCCATCTGTTAATAATAATAATAATAATAATAATAATAATAATAATAACATTATAGTATAATACAATAATAATAATGGTTGCATCCAGGTGATTGGTTCAAAAATAAATTATTATAATAAATTATTATTATATTATACTATAATTACTTTTTGACAATGTGGTGCTTGTTCACTTGTTTAACAGAAAGTTGCGGCTATCTCAGCTGGGAATTTAAATAATAAAAAGCTGCCTTTGAGGATAGCCTTTTGGTCATGTTTTTTTTTTTCTGCACTGTACCGAAAACGTACCGAACCGTGGGGTCCATACCGAGGTACGTACCGAACCGTGAGTTTTTTGTACCGTTCCACCCCTAATGGATGGATGTATGTATTAATTGTATGGATGTCCAGTATATGTAGTAATTGTATGTATGGATGTATACATTAATTGCATGGATGTCCAGTATATGTAGTAATTGTATGTATGGATGTATGTATTAATTGTATGGATGTCCAGTATATGCAGTAATTGTATGTATGGATGTATACATTAATTGTATGGATGTCCAGTATATGCAGTAATTGTATGGATGGATGTATACATTAATTGTATGGATGTCCAGTATATGCAGTAATTGTATGTATGGATGTATACATTAATTGTATGGATGTCCAGTATATGTAGTAATTGTATGGATGGATGTATACATTAATTGTATGGATGTCCAGTATATGTAGTAATTGTATGGATGGATGTATACATTAATTGTATGGATGTCCAGTATGTGCTTTAACAGATGCCTGAGGGCTGGCCCACTTATAGGACTGGATGAATTATACATGGTTGTGGGAGTGTACTTTAATGTGTCTTTAATGTGTGTGTGTGTGTGTGTGTGTGTGTGTGTGTGTGTGTGTGTGTGTGTGTGTGTGTGTGTGTGTGTGTGGTTTGTGTGTGTGTAAGAAGCAGAGAAGACTGTCATTGCATTGTGTATATGAATGTGTGTGTGCGGGGGTGGGGGGGTTGCATTGTGTATGTATGTTTGTGTGTGTGTGTGTGTGTGTGTGTGTGTGTGTGTGTGTGTGTGTGTGTGTGTGTGTGTGTGTGTGTGTGTGTGAAGGAGGCAGAAAGGACTTGCATTG
>JAODXP020002095.1:20000-22500 GCA_027497455.2 Sardinella longiceps | reverse complement strand
TGAATTGGTTATAGCCTTAGATGTCCAAGGACATTTTAACTGTGCACCTTAAAGGAATAGTCCACCTCTTTATGAAAATTGGTTATTCACACCCTTACCTGGAGTTAAATATGTGGGTAAGAGGATTTTGGTCTCAGTGCATGCGTTGTCTAAGTCTGGCAACCCCAATTTTACCTTTAGCTTAGCGTAGGCACTGTAAAGTAAAGTTGCCAAAGAGTTGCTATCTGGCAACTTTACATTCCAGCACCTATGCTAAGCTAAAGCTAAGAAATTGGGAAAATTGGGGATGCCATACTAGGAAAATGCAAGAACTTAGACCAAAATGCTTTTACCCATATATGTAACTCCGAGTAAGGAGGTGAATAGCCAATTTTAATAAAGAGGTGGACTACTCCTTTAAATGCACTTTTCTCAAATGAGCTGAACTATCAATCACTGTCACTAATAGCATAGCAGAACTGGGTAGAAAGTACAAATTAGTGTAAACGCAGCACTTTCTCAATAGTCTCTCATGCAATCTGTGTACATTTAATCACTCCCAAAATGGCATTTATTATAGTAGTCTGCATTGCTTGTTTCATGATGATCCTAGATGTGTTAGACATACTTGGAGGAAATGTTTGTGGATCTCTCTGGTGTGTTAGTGATCGTCAGTGATCTTCCTGTTGTGCGGGTGATCTCCATGGCCAGTGATCATCAGTGATCTACCCCTGTGTGTCAGTGATCATCAGTGTTCTCCCTGGTGTGTTGGTGTTCATTTTTTTTCCCTCACACAAACTCGGAGTTGCTATTTATCTTCACCCTCACACATCAGGGTGTCACCACCCTATAGCCCTCTGGCAGAGCCATGACTTGCTCCTCTCTTAAAGGTCACCCAACTCCGTTAACACAGTGGCCTTATTCACTCACCCCGGCCTCTGCCTCTGGAATCACATACATCTCTGATACAGTGCTACCATTAAGAGTCTGGTGTACATTGAGGATAGTCCATTGACATTTACTGACTGTACTGTGGACAGCAGACCACTGGCCCGTACTACTACATATGGCTTGACTTTGTGCCGTCTCTGGTAGGCTAAATCTGGCAGAGGAAGACTCATGTGCCCTGGTGTATATATTACAGGAAACAGTGGTTCAATGTCATTTAAGCATAACTCTATTGCAAGAGCCTACAGACTACTCTAGATACAGAGTGTAACAAAAGAATTTGGACACTGAACATAGACTGAATGCAAACAGAGATGTGAAGGACTGACACAACAGCACCACAAATCTTACTTTTGATTTTAATGATGTTGTTCCAAATTCTTTAATTCCACTCACTATTTGGTGCAGTTCAGCAGGCTCATGCACTAAACCATCACCTTAAGATGAAATGTAGCATATATACATGTATTCAAAAATGAATTGGTCTAATGGTAATTGATAATTGAGGTATGATCTGATCCTCATGTAACTCACCAGTATGACTGAACACAATGCACTAAAGCTATTTCTACAGCAGAAATCATGGTAGGCCATTTCATGCCATTACTGAAAGCATCCTTGAAATACCAAACGGTCTGTTGGGGAAAGTAAGTGAACCCTTCAGATCATGTATATGTTGACCCTATTTTATAGGGAAACCTCAAGCCAAGGCTCTTTGTCCATCTGAATGATTCTAAAAGGTTTCATATGCTTTTTACTTGTGTGTGTCTTGTCATACAAGTGAGTTGGAATAAAGAGTGAAATTGAAATGAATGAAGGTAAATGGTACATGTGTGTAGTTAGGTCAAAGATTCGCTTGAATTCTCTCTGGTTAGGTCCCTTTTGAAATGGAATCAGAATGTTCTGTGACATTCTATGCGATGCCAATGTTCTCATGGCAAGCCTAATGGATGCAGCAGTGCAGATGCTTGGCTGAGGTGCACGTTCAGGGCAGACTGGAGGCATCAGTGTTTTAAGTCTCCTTTTCTCTCTGCAACCAGGTGCCTGTGACTGACATCATGCTCATTGGCATTCTCCAACTGTCTAATGCAGTCAGCATGCAGTGTGCAGCTCACACGCCACAGGTCTTAATGCGGCTAATTCATTTCTATGGATTCTGTGGCTTAAAAAAAAAAAAAAATTGAGATTGACAGTATTGCAGTAAAGATTTTTTCTTTAAATGTATTGGCTTCCCCTCTTCCTCTCTTCTCTTCCTCATCTTTTTTTTCAAAGTGTCTGGATTGATTTCTGTTTTTCATGCATTTGAGTGGATTTTGAGATGCAAGGGGCGTAGTTAGACTATTTGGGCTGTGTGTAATGAGCTCATAGTGGCTCTGCTTCTGCCTCTGAGGCTCTGAAGGAGCAGCCGTAGTGGATGTGATGCTACTGTTTGACCCTTGGGCATTTTGTATCTTTAACCTTTGACCTCTAAGCATGTTGGTGTGCCCTCCAAGGCCTTGTGGCGTCCCACAGCCTGACACTGTGTGTGATGCGGGGAGACAGCTACTGTCAGTGCCACTCTTGCTCTCCGACA
>JAODXP020002095.1:7500-17500 GCA_027497455.2 Sardinella longiceps | reverse complement strand
CGTGCGGGACTTCCTCAAACTCTACCAGGTGCCCAAGGGTCTGAGCGAGCGCGTCATGGACTACATCGCCTCCACCTGGTCCATGTCGCGAGGCATAGACACAGAAAAGGTATCGCAAACTGTAAGCCCAATTTATTACCTTGCATGCTGCTATGTGTTTCTCTCCCTTCATGGTCCTCTTCCCCATCTGTCTTTCTCTCTCTCTGTCTGTCTGTGTGTGTGTGTGTTTGTGTGTGTCTGTCTTTCTCTCTGTCTCTGTTATTACCTTCCTTCTTGTCTTTATTGTTACAATCATTTCTCTCTCTCTCTCTCTCTCTCTCTCTCTCTCTCTCTCTCTCTCTCTCTCTCTCTCCATGGGCCAAATGTACAGAGGCGGGTGCTATTAATGTTGCATTTCACACTTTCACTCCTTTTATGATACAGTACCTTTAGCTTATCTTGTAGTTTGTGCACTGTCACTGTTGGTACCTGTGCAGTGCCTTCAATACGCTTGCATGGGTTGTTGAAATGAATGAATGTGGAGACATTTAACCTCTGTCATGGAAAATAAGTGCCATGTTAGTTTCATCATAGACATATTGCCAGACAGTAGTTTTCCTTAAGAGACAAACAAACAAAACACTAAAACAAAATATAAAAAAAACACCCAGCTGAATTAATGCTATATTAACAACGTTAGTCAAACAGGCATATAGATGTGTGTGACGGCCAGCTAGCTCAGCTGAATAGATCGGTGGTAGAACTCCCTCCCAAAAGGCCAACAGATGCGCTAGTGGGTGAATCTGAAACCCTAAGTTAACTAAAACTAAAAACTAAGACATTGAGCAGCAAATAAAACTTTGCCTCTGATATGGTAAAAACGTGTTTTGTGACCTCATCTTAGTCGTGGTCTCAACTTCATGACTTCAAGGCAGAAAAGTTGAAAGAGGAGGAGATTTCCCACGCTACCCTTACATAAATCACCTAGAACTCATTGGGTATCATGTACCCAGAATTGGGTATCATGTTCCAGAATAGAATGCGCGCCCCTTCCTCTCAAAATTTAGGACTTGCAGTTTCCCCTCCACATCATGCTTAGGTCTAGGTCACATGACTTAGCTGGGTTATGGCAGCTTAAATACTATTTGAATTACAACAACATGTTCTTTCCAGGTCTGCTCGACCATCCATACACACAGCTCCCACACTACACTTTTACGAATAGAATACGCACCAAAGCATTTGTACATCTTGCCCTCAGTGTATTACTTTGTCTAAAGGGTTCTCTTGAAATCTTCTACAGTACCTTACCTCCTTTCCACCTGTTTTCCATCTCTCCGTCTCTCTCTCTCTCCATTTCTCTCTCTCTGTCTCTGAGGTGCTCTCCGTTGAAATGTTCTATCCTCCACTCTATCGTATTCCTTCTTATCAGTATTGCTCTCTCTCTCTCTCTCTCTCTCTCTCTCTCTCTCTCTCTCTCTCTCTCTCATTTTCCTATCTGCTCTTCCGTGTCAGTGTGTATGAGAAATTGCATCATGTTTACAAAGGCTGGGCAACAATGACTGACGGCTGATAAGGTGTCACTGATGCGCTAGATGGGATGCGGTAAATGAGATCTCTCTGTGAATGACAGCCGAGCGAGCGCCGGGAAGCAGAGCCTGTTGTTCGCTCCCTGCCCAACCTTTCATCTCCATCTTCCTTATGCGCAGAGAGAGAGAGAGGGGGGATGAGAAAGAGAGAGAGAGAGAGATAGATAGGGAAGGGGAGGGGAGAGGAGATGGGGAGAGGGTGGGCAAGGGTAAGGAATGAGGGAGATATGAAAAGGAGAGGAAGGGAAGAGAGAGAAAGACACTGGGGGAGAAAAGAATAAAGATGGGAGTAGAGAAGAGGTGAAGAGAGTAATAAATAAAGTTGGTAGATTTGATGAAAGAGGAAGCAAGGGGGAGAGAAAGAGCAGGTGGGAGGAGAGGAGGGAATTGTGGAGTTGCATTGAGGAGATGTAAGGGAAAGAGAAGAGGGAAGAAGGGAAGAGAGGGGGAGAGAGGGAGAGAGGGAGTGGGGTGGAGCGGAGTGGTGGAACCAAATCTTCTCATCCTCCTCGGCTCGGTTTCCAACCCATCCCTCCACACTGAGTCACTCCTGTCCTGCAGGTGTTTGGGAGGAGGTTACCGTGACAACTGCATCCCAGCTGGGGCTGCTGGCAGCAGGGGATGCTCAGGGAGAGAGGGTTCAGAAGAGCCTCTGGGGAGACTGGGACACCAATGAGATTCCAGCACACAGGAACCACAGTGCTGCTTTTTGACTAGTTCTCCTCTTCTGTTTTTCTCTTCTATATCCCTCTCTCTCTCCTTTCTTTTTTTCTTTCCTTGTTACCATTCATCTTCTCTGATCATTCTTTTTCTTTTTTCTCTTCTCTTCTTCTCTCTTGTCTTGTCTTCTCTTCTTTTCACTCTTCTCTTCTCTTCTCTTCTCTTCTCTTCTCTTCTCTTCTCTTCTCTCCTCTCCACCTTATCTCTTTGCAGGTGTTGCAGATCTGCCCTAAGGACATGCGTGCTGACATCTGTGTCCACCTGAATAGGAAGGTGTTCAAGGAGCATCCAGCGTTCCGATTGGCCAGCGACGGCTGTCTGCGTGCCCTGGCCATGGAGTTCCAGACGATCCACTGTGCCCCGGGAGACCTCATCTACCACGCCGGAGAGAGCGTTGACAGTCTCTGCTTCGTGGTGTCTGGCTCGCTGGAGGTCATCCAGGATGACGAGGTGGTTGCCATCTTAGGTGAGTTGGTGTGCGTGTGCGTGTGTGTGTGTGTGTGTGTGTGTGTGTGTGTGTTTGGTGTGTGTATGCGTGTGTGCATGTGCACAAGTGTGGATGTGTATGTTAGCGTGCATTAGTGTGTGTGTGTGTGTGTGTGTGTGTGTGAGAGACAGAGTAAGAGAGAGGAAGTAGTCTGTTAAAGTAAAGCTATGGAGTTATGCCTTCCTCATTAGCAGACAGACTCCACTCAGAGAGAGAGAGGGAGAGAGAGAGAGAGAGAGAGAGAGAGAGAACATAGAGAGAGAGGAGGAGAGAGGGAACGAGGGAGAGAGTACGAGGCTAAGCGTAGGATGCTCATTAGAAGTAAATCATTCTCTCTATTGACTCCGTGTGCAAATGAGACACATCAAAGTAGAGCTGGAGGCCCCATAGAACACACCAGCACAGGGGAGGAGGAGAGAGAGAGAGAGAGAGAGAGAGAGAGAGAGAGAGAGAGAGAGAGAGAGAGAGAGAGAGAGAGAGAGAGAGAGAAATAGTGAGAGTAATGCAATCTCACTCATTGTCTCAAATGTCAAGTGGTCACAAATCTGTTCTTTTCTCGGGATACTAGAAGCCTTTGAATTAAATCACATGTTCAACTAAGCTGTCCTTACATCCACCACACATCACACACAAGCGTGCTGCGCACACACACACACACACACACACACACACACACAAATACACACACACACACACAAATACACACACAAATACACACACACACACACACACACACACACACACACACACACACACACACACACACACACACACACACACACACACACACTCACTCTTCTTTTAGGCTCAAAAGAGAGCCTTTGATTGGTTTCTTTGAGCACACAAATCAGCCAATCCTGTTCTCAGTTGATCTCCAAGTTGTTCTCTTTAGCAATGCAGTGTTCCTCTATCCACTTACTGTCCCCGTTCACCTGCAAATGAAAACCTTGACACCTGTGACTATGCGAACCCACATGAATATTTAACAAACTAGCCTTGGGAATAATTCAGGGCCCTCCTCCTCACGGTCCACCCGTCGGAGACAGTGGGTTAGAGATGATTAGAGAGAGGAGCAGAAGGCCACCAAGGGGTGGGGGGTAACCGACGCCGAGACTTGATCTCGCTCGTTTAGAGCAGAGGCGAGAAAGCTCAGAGTAGCCATGCCACGGAGGGGCAAGTTTGGAGGCTCCCAAAATGCAACAGCGGAGCTGAAGCGGTAGAAGATGAAAGGAGGTGGGGAGATGTTTGGGAGGAACAGACAGACACGTACTGGAGCAGCGTCTTTGAAGGCTAAGAGCTGGGGGGAGAGAGAGAGAGAGGGGTGGGGACTGTACTGTAGTCCAAGGCTCTCAGTGGAGCCGGCAGACGGAGGATCAAATACAACGTGCGGCTGGATCCACTCAGGGAAAATGCATCTGTCAGAGACACCAGAGACGATGGCGGCGGCGGTGGTGGTGGTGGTGGTGGTGGTGGTGGCGATGTTGGGAGGGGGACGACGACAGAGGACACAGCTGTGACAGACTGGAGCAACATCAGCTTTGTTGTGTCACTACTCTCTGGGAGGAGGAGGAGGAGAAGTGTGACATGGCCGTGCAGATGCACAGTGGCACCCAGACAAGGGCAGGGAAGTTTTAGAAGGCCTTCCTCCAAATTCAAAGTGGCTTTACAAAGACATGACAAGGATCCAAGGACAGACACACTTCGTCACCCTAATGCTACTAAACTATGTACTGAAAGATCACTGACACTAGAGATCAAAGCAAACATACCAGAAACCCAGTCTGTAAATTCCTAGTAAGCCTACTCCATTGTGAGAAGATTGTTCAGTCTTAACAAAAATGCCAGCCAGCCGCAGTGCAATATGTGTTTTTTGAAGGCAGAGTCTGAGTAGTTAATAGACAGCCATACTGTTAAGAACCTATAATGTTTACCTCAGTCGCTACTAGAGGCTTCAGACTTGATTGACAGTATGTTTGCTTTTTTTTTTTTTTTGATATCCTGGGTTATAGTGAGACTATACTTTAGGACTGTTTCCCCTGGTCTAGTTAACACAATTCATGTTGTTGTTTGTGCCCTTGTAAAAAACACAAGAAATCCTGTTAACAGTTCCCTGTTATTTTTAAGGGACTCATAAAATGTGGTCATCTAAGACTTGGTGCACATTGAGCCAATGTCCAAAGGAGGATAAAGTATGGAAACTCAAATGCATGCAGTGTACCAGTGTTGTCACTGATGTTGTTGTTGTTGTTGTTATTGTTGTTATTTAGTTGCTTTAAAGAGAAGGGTAATGATGAGGGCTGTGTGGGGAGAACAAAGGAGACAGGAAGGACTAACGAGGCCAGAGAGGGCTGGAGGGAGGCGAGTCCGTGCCCCTGGGGAGGTCAGGGGAGACAGAGTGTAATTGGCCAGGTGAGGCCATGCAGGACTTTTAATTTGCTTGATCTCTGTCTGCCTGGGGAATAGGGCCACATACTGCAGGGGTGCAGAGAAGTGTCGGGACTTTTAATTTGCTTGATCTCTGTCTGCCTGGAGAATACGAGCAAAGACTGCAGGGGTGCAGAGAGGTGTCGGGACTTTTAATTTGTGTGAACAGGTAGGAGGTGACACTTGCACAGTCGGGCACCTGTACATTTGTTGTTTTTTTTTCACACACAGACACACACACACACACACACACACACACACACACACACACACACACACACACACACACACACACACACACACACACACCAAAGAAATACAGACAAGTACACTTACACAACTAATAACAACCGGTCTGAGATCTGAACAGTGTAAAATGAGTGAGATACACATATCCACACTAACTAACACAACTAACAATGACTTCCTTAGGCTGTGAACAGCATGGAGTGCAGGGATAGAAAAAGCAATGGGAGATCACATTCAGGAAGGATTATTGTCCAGGTTGTCAGGTTGGATTGGTGTCCAGTTAAAAGCAGTTGTGGGATCTTGTTTAAGCACACAGCAAGAGATAGATAGAGAGAAAGAGAGTGTAAGTGAGAGCGTGAGAGAGAGAGAGAGAGAGAGAGAGAGAGAGAGAGAGAGAGAGAGAGAGAGAGAGAGAGAGAGAGAGAGAGCTAGCTCAGGCAGTCCTGTCCACAGTCTCAGAGGACTCCATTAGTGGGAACTTCCCTTCTCACACGTCAGCCCTCTGCTCTTGCTGCTCATCCTGGGTCCATTTACCCATCCACCTCTATAGAACACTATCCCCCTTTCCATTTACCCATCTACCCCAATAGAATACTATCCCCCTTTCTAATTATCCATCCGCCCCTATTGAAAAATATCCCCCTTTCTTTTTACTCATCTACCCCAATAGAATTACATCCCCCTTTCCATTTACCCATCTGCCCCTATAGAATACTATCCTCCTTTCCATTTACACATCGGCCCCTATAGAATAATGTCTTCCTTTGTATTTACCCATCTATATCTACTAGGTGTTGAAATCAATATCGGGGAATTGAGTAGAATCCAGAATCAAATGCTTCAATTGACTCGTTATTAATTCCTCTTATCAATACTACATGTTTTTCAGACCACTGTCAATTGGTCTTACAAATACAAAATTGAAATGGATAATACAGCCCCACATGGTTTTCTTCATTTTAAACTTCTACAGTATAGCTGCTATAGGCTTTACTAAACCTTCTAAACAGTAAGGAATTCATAAGAAAATTGATAAAGTGAAACAGATGAGCACACACATACCCACTAACAACCATGCACATCATTAGCAGTTGCACCGTATGTTTGTGAAATAGCACACACACACACACACACACACACACACACACACACACACACACCCACACACACACACACACACACACTGCAATTTGTCATGTGCTACCTAATTGGGCAGACACAGATGGGCAAATCCATTATAGAATACCTGTGCTTTAAGATCATCTGTTATTTATTATCATTTTTGGAATCCCAATGTCCCCCCTTAACCCTAGTCTGGAAGATGGATCTTGAATTACTGTAAGCAAAGATCATTGAATACTAACCAAGATAGAGAACATAATGCGTTACATTGATAGCAAACGTGAATAATTGAACATGAAAGATCTGTCATATCAGCTTATGAGAGCTCGACTTTATGGTTTGGTTTACTTTCTTCCCCTTTGCCAAAATAGAAGACGGAGCTAAATGAACATTCGCTTTTACTCCCTCTGATGTAAATCTTTTGGGCTTTAGGCTTCGCAGGTAGGTAGGACATTGGAATTCAACCATTCTTTGCCCTTCTATTTCTCTCTCATTAGTACCCCCGCCACACACACACACACATACACACACACACACACACACACACACACACACACACACACACACACACACACACACACACACACACACACACACACAACCCAAGTCCAAGCCCACACACACACACACACACACACACACACACACACACAAGCCCAGTGCCTTCTATCCCCTTATTGCTGAGCTCACCACTCATTACTCACTGTAAGCGCACCTCCTCACAGGCCTCACAGAGCTGCGTGCTGTAACACTGATGAATAGCTATGCTAGTCCACTCTCATTAGGTCAATGGGGATGTAGTACTGTACTGTAGTATGCACTGCATTCTACCTGGCTGCTGGTGTTAATAGCCCACAGCACTGACCCACTGACCCAGCACTAACAGTCATTTGTCTCCTCCAATGGGGAGGTCACATGTATAGCAGGGGGTTCTCCTATTGGTGTTCAGTGAAGGTTTTCACCTGTCACTCATCTGTTTAAGCCTATGGAGTGATTGCACATACAGAAGAGGGTCATGCCCATTGGTGTTTAATGGAGGTTTTCACCTGTCGTCCTTGTGTTTAATCTTATGAAGAGATCACGTATAGGCCTACTCTACAGAAGAGGGTCGTGACCATTGGTGTTTAATGGAGGTTTTCCCCTATCACTCATCCATTTAACCTTATGGAGAGATTAGATTGCACATACAGGAGAGAGTCCAGCCCATTGATGTTCAATGGAGGTTTTCATCTGTCACCCTTCTGTTTAATCTTATGGACAGATCACACATACTGTACAGAAGAGGGTCGTGCCCATTGGTGTTTTCACCTGTCACTCATCCCTGTCTTCCTATGGAGTGATCGTATGACACGCATAACAGTGGGTCATGCCCACTGGTCTTTAGTGGAGATTTTGACCTGTCACTCATCCGTTTCATCCTATGGAGAGATTACAGGTACAGCAGTGGTTCACTCCCTTGGGTTTAAATGGAGGTTTGCAACTGTCAGTCAGCTGCTCTTATTGGCTGTTCAGACCTCTTGTTTGCACCATGTTATACTAGTCTGGGGACAGGCTGATGAAATAGAAAACACAGACAGGAAATCAGACATGTATTACGTCTGAATTACTCTGAATGGAAAACAATCATTCACAGACACATCTGTCTGTCTGTCTGTCTATCTATCTATCTATCTATCTATCTATCTATCTATCTATCTATCTATCTATCTATCTATCTATCTATCACAGGCACACAAATACACATTCTCAGTTAATTTCACACACGCACTGTAGATAGATGAACGCAGTCATTCTTTTTTCTCTCATTCTGTCTCAGACTTACACTTATACACACAGACACAGACACACTCACACACACACACACACACACACACACACACACACACACACACACACACACACACACTGCTGTCTGTAGCATTGTGCTGCCTGTGCTTGATGAGTGCTGGCAGCTCTTGAGCAGAGAGGCATCAGTGGTGTGGCAGCATGTCTGGCTGACACCCAGAGCCACGGTGGGGAATATTACAGCAGCACTGATGCCATCTGACACACAGAGCCCTGCCTGCTGGACTACTGCACTGCAATGCAATGCCCTCACTACACTGCACTGACCCGCAGTGCATACACACACAATGTATGTGCGCGCACACACACACACACACACACACACACACACACACACACACACACACACACACACACACACACAACCACATGCGCATGCACACACACACAACCACATGCGCATACACACACACACACACACACACACACACACACACACACGTGCACTATTTCCAAAACCCTAACTGCAGTGTTCACACACGTAACTCAAGGCATCCACACACAGAGGCACACACCTTTCTGCAGAGGGAAACCCAAGTTACACTTTGACCTCACTTACTTACTTAGTTACTCTCTCTCTCTCTCTCTCTCTCTCTCTCTCTCTCTCTCTCTCTCTCTCTCTCTCTCTCCTTCCCACACACATACACACACGGACACACACTTTGCCCCTGCCACCTGACCTCAAGCTGACAAACACACAACTGGCACACAAACACACACACACAAACACACACACACACACACACACACACACACACACACACACACACACACACACACACATACTCCCAGTCTTGGCCAACAGACATATTAGTCTGCTGAAGAAGAAAACTAGAGGCTGCGTTTGACTCCGGGGCAAAGGTCTATGCTGACAAGAGCTTCATTAGTATTCTGTCTAAACACATACAGACTGCAGGCTTTATGCTGCACTATCAAAAAGTCTTGGCGCTAACTAACTCTTCATAAGGATTTGCTGATTTGCACAAAGTTTGAAGTGACCTTCATTAATAATATAGCATATAAGGATTAATAGTCCTTAAGTACATGAGATCCCTCCACCTGAACAGTCACCTTAAGGCAGAATGATGCAGGGATACTGAAAGCATAACGTAAGCTTAATACTATAAAGCTTGACGTTCTCGTTTCTCTCTCTCTCTCTCTCTCTCTCTCTCTCTCTCTCTCTCTCTCTCTCTCTCTCTCTCTCTCTCTCTCTCTCTCTCTCTCTCTCTCTCTCTCTCTCTCTCCTCTCTCACTGTGTCTCTGTTGTAGTGAGGAGATGGCATGGATTGTACCTCTCCCTCTCTCTGCCCCCTGAGGAGATCTCAAACGTGGCCATTACATATTCAAATTTAATGAACACTTTTTTTCCCCCGCGTTGAGCTAATGTTGCTGCAGCAGCCTTGGTGATGGGCTTTTTTCTCTTCCTTTTTTTCTTTCTTCTTTTTTACAGCTCTCTGGGTCTCTTCTGAGATGCCAAGAAATGAAAAACCACAGACTCAAGATGTGTGTGTCTCTCTCTCTCTCTCTCTCTCTCTCTCTCTCTCTCTCTCTCTCTCTCTCTCTCTCTCTCTGTGTGTGTGTGTGT